>CAVMKG010000471.1:15000-28081 GCA_963682025.1 Cordilura impudica
TTAAAAATTAAAAATTAAAAATTAAAAATTAAAAATTAAAAATTAAAAATTAAAAATTAAAAATTAAAAATTAAAAATTAAAAATTAAAAATTAAAAATCAAAAATTAAAAACTAAAATTTAAGAATTAAAAATTAAAAATTAAAAATCAAAAATCAAAAATTAAAAATTAAAAATTAAAAATTAAAAATTAAAAATTAAAAATTAAAAATTAAAAATTAAAAATTAAAAATTAAAAATTAAAAATTAAAAATTAAAAATTAAAAATTAAAAATTAAAAATTAAAAATTAAAAATTAAAAATTAAAAATTAAAAACTAAAAATTAAAAATTAAAAATTAGAAAATTAAAAATTAAAAATTAAAAATTAAAAATTAAAAATTAAAAATTAAAAATTAAAAATTAAAAATTAAAAATTAAAAATTAAAAATGAAAAATTAAAAATTAAAAATTAAAAATTAAAAATTAAAAATTAAAAATTAAAAATTAAAAATTAAAAATTAAAAATTAAAAATTAAAAATTAAAAATTAAAAATTAAAAATTAAAAATTAAAAATTAAAAATTAAAAATTAAAAATTAAAAATTAAAAATTAAAAATTAAAAATTAAAAATTAAAAATTAAAAATTAAAAATTAAAAATTAAAAATTAAAAATTAAAAATTAAAAATTAAAAATTAAAAATTAAAAATTAAAAATTAAAAATTAAAAATTAAAAATTAAAAAATAAAAATTAAAAATTAAAAATTAAAAATTAAAAATTAAAAATTAAAAATTAAAAATTAAAAATTAAAAATTAAAAATTAAAAATTAAAATTAAAAAATTAAAAATTAAAAATTAAAAATTAAAAATTAAAAATTAAAAATTAAAAATCAAAATTAAAAATTAAACATTAAAAATTAAATATTAAAAATAAAAAATTAAAAATTAAAAATTAAAAATTAAAAATTAAAAATTATAAATTAAAAATTAAAAATTAAAAATTAAATATTAAAAATTAAAAATTAAAAATTAAAAATTAAAAATTAAAAATTAAAAATTAAAAATTAAAAATTAAAAATTAAAAATTAAAAAATAAAAATTAAAAATTAAAAATTCAAAATTAAAAATTAAAAATTAAAAATTAAAAATTAAAAATTAAAAATTAGAAATTAAAAATTAAAAATTAAAAATTAAAAATTAAAAATTAAAAATTAAAAATTAAAAATTAAAATTTAAAAATTAAAAATTAAAAATGAAAAATTAAAAATTAAAAATTAAAAATTAAAAATTAAAAATTAAAAATTAAAAATTAAAAATTAAAAATTAAAAATTAAAAATTAAAAATTAAAAATTAAAAATTAAAAATTAAAAATTAAAAATTAAAAATTAAAAATTAAAAATTAAAAATTAAAAATTAAAAATTAAAAATTAAAAATTAAAAATTAAAAATTAAAAATTAAAAATTAAAAATTAAAAATTAAAAATTAAAAATTAAAAATTAAAAATTAAAAATTAAAAATTAAAAATTAAAAATTAAAAATTAAAAATTAAAAATTAAAAATTAAAAATTAAAAATTAAAAATTAAAAATTAAAAATTAAAAATTAAAAATTAAAAATTAAAAATTAAAAATTAAAAATTAAAAATTAAAAATTAAAAATTAAAAATTAAAAATTAAAAATTAAAAATTAAAAATTAAAAATTAAAAATTAAAAATTAAAAATTAAAAATTAAATTTAAAAATTAAAAATTTAAATTAAAAATTAAAAATTAAAAATTAAAAATTAAAAATTAAAAATTAAAAATTAAAAATTAAAAATTAAAATTTAAAAATTAAAAATTAAAAATTAATAATTAAAAATTAAAAATTAAAAATTAAAAATTAAAAATTAAAAATTAAAAATTAAAAATTAAAAATTAAAAATTAAAAATTAAAAATTAAAAATTAAAAATTAAAAATTAAAAATTAAAAATTAAAAATTAAAAATTAAAAATTAAAAATTAAAAATTAAAAATTAAAAATTAAAAATTAAAAATTAAAAATTAAAAATTAAAAATTAAAAATTAAAAATTAAAAATGAAAAATTAAACAATAAACATTAAAAATTAAATATTAATAATAAAAAATTAAAAATTATAAATTAAAAATTAAAAATTAAAAATTAAAAATTAAAAATTAAAAATTAAAAATTAAAAATTAAAAATTAAAAATTAAAAATTAAAAATTAAAAATTAAAAATTAAAAATTAAAAATTAAAAATTAAAAATTAAAACTTAAAAATTAAAACTTAAAAATTAAAAATTAAAATTAAAATTAAAATTAAAAATTAAAAATTAAAAATTAAAAATTAAAAATTAAAAATTAAAAATTAAAAATTAAAAATTAAAAATTAAAAATTAAAAAGTAAAAAGTAAAAAGTAAAAATTAAAAATTAAAAATTAAATATTAAAAATTAAAAATTAAAAATTAAAAATTAAAAATTAAAAATTAAAAATTAAAAATTAAAAATTAAAAATTAAAAATTAAAAATTAAAAATTAAAAATTAAAAATTAAAAATTAAAAATTAAAAATTAAAAATTAAAAATTAAAAATTAAAAATTAAAAATTAAAAATTAAAAATTAAAAATTAAAAATTAAAAATTAAAAATTAAAAATTAAAAATTAAAAATTAAAAATTAAAAATTAAAAATTAAAAATTAAAAATTAAAAATTAAAAATTAAAAATTAAAAATTAAAAATTAAAAATTAAAAATTAAAAATTAAAAATTAAAAATTAAAAATTAAAAATTAAAAATTAAAAATAAAAAATTAAAAATTAAAAATTAAAAATTAAAAATTAAAAATTAAAAATTAAAAATTAAAAATTAAAAATTAAAAATTAAAAATTAAAAATTAAAAATTAAAAATTAAAAATTAAAAATTAAAAATTAAAAATTAAAAATTAAAAATTAAAAATTAAAAATTAAAAATTAAAAATTAAAAATTAAAAATTAAAAATTAAAAATTAAAAATTAAAAATTAAAAATTAAAAATTAAAAATTAAAAATTAAAAATTAAAAATTAAAAATTAAAAATTAAAAATTAAAAATTAAAAATTAAAAATTAAAAATTAAAAATTAAAAATTAAAAATTAAAAATTAAAAATTAAAAATTAAAAATTAAAAATTAAAAACTAAAAATTAAGAATTAAAAATTAAAAATTAAAAATCAAAAATCAAAAATTAAAAATTAAAAATTAAAAATTAAAAATTAAAAATTAAAAATTAAAAATTAAAAATTAAAAATTAAAAATTAAAAAGTAAAAAGTAAAAATTAAATATTAAAAATTAAAAATTAAAAATTAAAAATTAAAAATTAAAAATTAAAAATTAAAAATTAAAAATTAAAAATTAAAAATTAAAAATTAAAAATTAAAAATTAAAAATTAAAAATTAAAAATTAAAAATTAAAAATTAAAAATTAAAAATTAAAAATTAAAAATTAAAAATTAAAAATTAAAAATTAAAAATTAAAAATTAAAAATTAAAAATTAAAAATTAAAAATTAAAAATTAAAAATTAAAAATTAAAAATTAAAAATTAAATTTAAAAATTAAAAATTAAAAATTAAAAATTAAAAATGAAAAATTAAAAATTAAAAATTAAAAATTAAAAATTAAAAATTAAAAATTAAAAATTAAAAATTAAAAATTAAAAATTAAAAATTAAAAATTAAAAATTAAAAATTAAAAATTAAAAATTAAAAATTAAAAATTAAAAATTAAAAATTAAAAATTAAAAATTAAAAATTAAAAATTAAAAATTAAAAATTAAAAATTAAAAATTAAAAATTAAAAATTAAAAATTAAAAATTAAAAATTAAAAATTAAAAATTAAAAATTAAAAATTAAAAATTAAAAATTAAAAATTAAAAATTAAAAATTAAAAATTAAAAATTAAAAATTAAAAATTAAAAATTAAAAATTAAAAATTAAAAATTAAAAAATAAAAATTAAAAATTAAAAATTAAAAATTAAAAATTAAAAATTAAAAATTAAAAATTAAAAATTAAAAATTAAAAATTAAAAATTAAAAATTAAAAATTAAAAATTAAAAATTAAAAATTAAAAATTAAAAATTAAAAATTAAATATTAAAATTAAAAAATTAAAAATTAAAAATTAAAAATTAAAAATTAAAAATTAAAAATTAAACATTAAAAATTAAATATTACAAATAAAAAATTAAAAATTAAAAATTATAAATTAAAAATTAAAAATTAAAAATTAAATATTAAAAATTAAAAATTAAAAATTAAAAATTAAAAATTCAAAATTCAAAATTAAAAATTAAAAATTAAAAATTAAAAATTAAAAATTAAAAATTAAAAATTAAAAATTAAAAATTAAAAATTAAAAATTAAAAATTAAAATTAAAAATTAAAAATTAAAATTTAAAAATTAAAAATTAAAAATTAAAAATTAAAAATTAAAAATTAAAAATTAAAAATTAAAAATTAAAAATTAAAAATTAAAAATTAAAAATTAAAAATTAAAAATTAAAAATTAAAAATTAAAAATTAAAAATTAAAAATTAAAAATTAAAAATTAAAAATTAAAAATTAAAAATTAAAAATTAAAAATTAAAAATTAAAAATTAAAAATTAAAAATTAAAAATTAAAAATTAAAAATTAAAAATTAAAAATTAAAAATTAAAAATTAAAAATTAAAAATTAAAAATTAAAAATTAAAAATTAAAAATTAAAAATTAAAAATTAAAAATTAAAAATTAAAAATTAAAAATTAAAAATTAAAAATTAAAAATTAAAAATTAAAAATTAAAAATTAAAAATTAAAAATTAAAAATTAAAAATTAAAAATTAAAAATTAAAAATTAAAAATTAAAAATTAAAAATTAAAAATTAAAAATTAAAAATTAAAAATTAAAAATTAAAAATTAAAAATTAAAAATTAAAAATTAAAAATTAAAAATTAAAAATTAAAAATTAAAAATTAAAAATTAAAAATTAAAAATTAATAATTAAAAATAAAAATTAAAAATAAAAAATTAAAAATTAAAAATTAAAAATTAAAAATTAATAATTAATAATTAAAAATTAAAAATTAAAAATTAAAAATTAAAAATTAAAAATTAAAAATTAAAAATTAAAAATTAAAAATTAAAAATAAAAATTAAAAATTAAAAATTAAAAATTAAAAATTAAAAATTAAAAATTAAAAATTAAAAATTAAAAATTAAAAATTAAAAATTAAAAATTAAAAATTAAAAATTAAAAATTAAAAATTAAAAATTAAAAATTAAAAATTAAAAATTAAAAATTAAAAATTAAAAATTAAAAATTAAAAATTAAAAATTAAAAATTAAAAATTAAAAATTAAAAATTAAAAATTCAAAATTAAAAATTAAAAATTAAAAATTAAAAATTAAAAATTAAAAATTAAAAATTAAAAATTAAAAATTAAAAATTAAAAATTAAAAATTAAAAATTAAAAATTAAAAATTAAAAATTAAAAATTAAAAATTAAAAATGCAAAATGAAAAATTAAACATTAAAAATTAAATATTAAAAATAAAAAATTAAAAATCAAAAATTAAAAATTAAAAATTAAAAATTAAAATTTAAAAATTAAAAATTAAAAATTAAAAATTAAAAATTAAAAATTAAAAATTAAAAATTAAAAATTAAAAATTAAAAATTAAAAATTAAAAATTAAAAATTAAAAATTAAAAATTCAAAATTAAAAACTAAAAATTAAAAATTAAAAATTAAAAATTAAAAATTAAAAATTAAAAATTAAAAATTAAAAATTAAAAATTAAAAATTAAAAATTAAAAATTAAAAATTAAAAATTAAAAATTAAAAATTAAAAATTAAAAATTAAAAATTAAAAATTAAAAATTTAATTAAAAATTAAAAACTAAAAATTAAAAATTAGAAATTAAAAACTAAAAATTAAAAATTAAAAATTAAAAATTAAAAATTAAAAATTGAAAATTAAAAATTAAAAATTAAAAATTAAAAATTAAAAATTAAAAATTAAAAATTAAAAATTAAAAATTAAAAATTAAAAATTAAAAATTAAAAATTAAAAACTAAAAATTAAAAATTAAAAATTAAAAATTAAAAATTAAAAATTAAAAATTAAAAATTAAAAATTAAACATTAAAAATTAAATATTAAAAATAAAAAATTAAAAATCAAAAATTAAAAATTAAAAATTAAAAATTAAAAATTAAAATTTAAAAATTAAAAATTAAAAATTAAAAATTAAAAATTAAAAATTAAAAATTAAAAATTAAAAATTAAAAATTAAAAATTAAAAATTAAAAATTAAAAATTAAAAATTAAAAATTAAAAATTAAAAATTAAAATTAAAATTTAAAAATTAAAAATTAAAAATTAAAAATTAAAAATTAAAAATTAAAAATTAAAAATTAAAAATTAAAAATTGAAAATTAAAAATTAAAAATTAAAAATTAAAAATTAAAAATTAAAAATTAAAAATTAAAAACTAAAAATTAAAAATTAAAAATTAAAAATTAAAAATTAAAAATTAAAAATTAAAAATTAAAAATTAAAAATTAAAAATTAAAAATTAAAAATTAAAAATTAAAAATTAAAAATTAAAAATTAAAAATTAAAAATTAAAAATTAAAAATTAAAAATTAAAAATTAAAAATTAAAAATTAAAAATTAAAAATTAAAAATGAAAATTTAAAAATTAAAAATTAAAACTAAAAATTAAAAATTAAAAATTAAAAATTAAAAATTAAAAATTAAAAATTAAAAATTAAAAATTAAAAATTAAAAATTAAAAATTAAAAATTATAAATTAAAAACTAAAAACTTAAAATTAAAAATTAAACATTAAAAATTAAAAATTTAAAATTTAAAATTTTAAATTAAAAATTAAAAATTAAAAATTTAAAATTAAAAATTAAAAATTAAAAATTATAAATTAAAAATTTAAAATTAAAAATTAAAATTAAAAATTAAAAATTAAAAATTAAAAATTAAAAATTAAAAATTAAAAATTAAAAATTAAAAATTAAAAATTAAAAATTAAAAATTAAAAATTAAAAATTAAAAATTAAAACTTAAAAATTAAAAATTAAAAATTAAAAATTAAAAATTAAAAATTAAAAATTAAAAATAAAAAAGTAAAAATTAAAAATTAAAAATTAAAAATTAAAAATTAAAAATTAAAAATTAAAAATTAAAAATTAAAAACTAAAAATTAAAAATTAAAAATTAAAAATTAAAAATTAAAATTAAAAATTAAAATTTAAAAATTAAAAATTAAAAATTAAAAATTAAAAATTAAAAATTAAAAATTAAAAATTAAAAACTAAAAATTAAAAATTAAAAATTAAAAATTAAAAATTAAAAATTAAAAATTAAAAATTAAAAATTAAAAATTAAAAATTAAAAATTAAAAATTAAAAATTAAAAATTAAAAATTAAAAATTAAAAATTAAAAATTAAAAATTAAAATTTTAAAATTAAAATTTTAAAATTAAAAATTAAAAATTAAAAATTAAAAATTAAAAATTAAAAATTAAAAATTAAAAATTAAAAATTAGAAATTAAAAACTAAAAATTAAAAATTAAAAATTAAAAATTAAAATTAAAAATTGAAAATTAAAAATTAAAAATTAAAAATTAAAAATTTAAAATTTAAAATTAAAAATTAAAAACTAAAAATAAAAAATTAAAAACTAAAAATTAAAAATTAAAAATTAAAAATTAAAAAAAATTAAAAATTAAAAATTAAAAATTAAAAATTAAAAATTAAAAATTAAACATTAAAAATTAAATATTAAAAATAAAAAATTAAAAATCAAAAATTAAAAATTAAAAATTAAAAATTTAAAATTAAAAATTAAAAATTAAAAATTAAAATTTAAAAATTAAAAACTAAAAATTAAAAATTAAAAATTAAAAATTAAAAATTAAAATTAAAAATTAAAATTAAAAATTAAAAATTAAAAATTAAAAATTAAAAATTAAAAATTAAAAATTAAAAATTAAAAATTAAAAATTAAAAATTAAAAATTAAAAATTAAAAATTAAAAATTAAAAATTAAAAATAAAAAATTAAAAATTAAAAATTAAAAATTAAAAATTAAAAATTAAAAATTAAAAATTAAAATTTAAAAATTAGAAATTAAAAATTAAAAATTAGAAATTAAAAACTAAAAATTAAAAATTAAAAATTAAAAATTAAAAATTAAAAATTAAAAATTAAAAATTAAAAATTAAAAATTAAAAATTAAAAATTAAAAATTAAAAATTAAAAATTAAAAATTAAAAATTGAAAATTAAAAATTAGAAATTAAAACTTAAAAATTAAAAATTAAAAATTAAAAATTAAAAATTAAAAATTAAAAATTAAAAACTAAAAATTAAAAATTAAAAATTAAAAATTAAAAATTAAAAATTAAAAATTAAAATTAAAAATTAAAAATTAAAAATTAAAAATTAAAAATGAAAAATTAAAAATTAAAAATTAAAAATTAAAAATTAAAAATTAAAAATTAAAAATGAAAAATTAAAAATTAAAAATTAAAAATTAAAAATTAAAAATTAAAAATTAAAAATTAAAAATTAAAAATTAAAAATTAAAAATTAAAAATTAAAATTTAAAAATTAAAAATAAAAACTAAAAATTAAAAATTGAAAATTTAAATTAAAAATTAAAAATTAAAAATTAAAAATTAAAAATTAAAAATTAAAAATTAAAAATTAAAAATTAAAAATTAAAAATTAAAAATTAAAAATTAAAAATTAAAAATTAAAAATTAAAAATTAAAAATTAAAAATTAAAAATTAAAAATTAAAAATTAAAAATTAAAAATTAAAAATTAAAAATTAAAAATTAAAAATTAAAAAATTAAAAAATTACAAATTAAAAATTAAAATTTAAAAATTAAAATTAAAAATTAAAAAATTAAAAATTAAAAATTGAAAATTAAAAATTAAAAATTAAAAATTAAAAATTAAAAACTAAAAATTAAAAATTAAAAATTAAAAATTAAAAATTAAAACTTAAAAATTAAAAATTAAAAATTAAAAATTAAAAATTAAAAATTAAAAATTAAAAATTAAAAATTAAAAATTAAAAATTAAAAATTAAAAATTAAAAATTAAAAATTAAAAATTAAAAATTAAAAATTAAAAATTAAAAATTAAAAATTAAAAATTAAAAATTAAAAATTAAAAATTAAAAATTAAAAATTAAAAATTAAAAATTAAAAATTAAAAATTAAAAATTAAAAATTAAAAATGAAAATTTAAAAATTAAAAATAAAAACTAAAAATTAAAAATTAAAAATTAAAAATTAAAAATTAAAAATTAAAAATTAAAAATTAAAAATTATAAATTAAAAACTAAAAACTTAAAATTAAAAATTAAACATTAAAAATTAAAAATTTAAAATTTAAAATTTTAAATTAAAAATTAAAAATTAAAAATTAAAAATTTAAAATTAAAAATTAAAAATTAAAAATTAAAAATTAAAAATTAAAAATTAAAAATTAAAAATTAAAAATTAAAAATTAAAAATTAAAAATTAAAAATTAAAAATTAAAAATTAAAAATTAAAAATTAAAAATTAAAAATTAAAAATTAAAAATTAAAACTTAAAAATTAAAAATTAAAAATTAAAAATTAAAAATAAAAAAGTAAAAATTAAAAATTAAAAATTAAAAATTAAAAATTAAAAATTAAAAATTAAAAATTAAAAATTAAAAATTAAAAACTAAAAATTAAAAATTAAAAATTAAAAATTAAAAATTAAAAATTAAAAATTAAAAATTAAAAATTAAGAATTAAGAATTAAAAATTAAAAATTAAAAATTAAAATTTAAAAATTAAAAATTAAAATTTAAAAATTAAAAATTAAAAATTAAAAATTAAAAATTAAAAACTAAAAATTAAAAATTAAAAATTAAAAATTAAAAATTAAAAATTGAAAATTAAAAATTAGAAATTAAAACTTAAAAATTAAAAATTAAAAATTAAAAATTAAAAATTAAAAACTAAAAATTAAAAATTAAAAATTAAAAATTAAAAATTAAAAATTAAAAATTAAAATTAAAAATTAAAAATTAAAAATTAAAAATTAAAAATTAAAAATGAAAAATTAAAAATTAAAAATTAAAAATTAAAAATTAAAAATTAAAAATGAAAAATGAAAAATTAAAAATTAAAAATTAAAAATTAAAAATTAAAAATTAAAAATTAAAAATTAAAAATTAAAAATTAAAAATTAAAAATTAAAAATTAAAAATTAAAAATTAAAAATTAAAATTTAAAAATTAAAAATAAAAACTAAAAATTAAAAATTGAAAATTTAAATTAAAAATTAAAAATTAAAAATTAAAAATTAAAAATTAAAAATTAAAAATTAAAAATTAAAAATTAAAAATTAAAAATTAAAAATTAAAAATTAAAAATTAAAAATTAAAAATTAAAAATTAAAAATTAAAAATTAAAAAATTAAAAAATTACAAATTAAAAATTAAAATTTAAAAATTAAAAATTAAAAATTAAAAATTAAAAATTAAAAATTGAAAATTAAAAATTAAAAATTAAAAATTAAAAATTAAAAACTAAAAATTAAAAATTAAAAATTAAAAATTAAAAATTAAAAATTAAAACTTAAAAATTAAAAATTAAAAATTAAAAATTAAAAATTAAAAATTAAAAATTAAAAATTAAAAATTAAAAATTAAAAATTAAAAATTAAAAATTAAAAATTAAAAATTAAAAATTAAAAATTAAAAATTAAAAATTAAAAATTAAAAATTAAAAATTAAAAATTAAAAATTAAAAATGAAAATTTAAAAATTAAAAATAAAAACTAAAAATTAAAAATTAAAAATTAAAAATTAAAAATTAAAAATTAAAAATTAAAAATTATAAATTAAAAACTAAAAACTTAAAATTAAAAATTAAACATTAAAAATTAAAAATTTAAAATTTAAAATTTTAAATTAAAAATTAAAAATTAAAAATTTAAAATTAAAAATTAAAAATTAAAAATTAAAAATTAAAAATTAAAAATTAAAAATTAAAAATTAAAAATTAAAAATTAAAAATTAAAAATTAAAAATTAAAAATTAAAAATTAAAAATTAAAAATTAAAAATTAAAAATTAAAAATTAAAAATTAAAAATTAAAAATTAAAAATTAAAAATTAAAAATTAAAAATTAAAAATTAAAAATTAAAAATTAAAACTTAAAAATTAAAAATTAAAAATTAAAAATTAAAAATAAAAAAGTAAAAATAAAAAAGTAAAAATTAAAAATTAAAAATTAAAAATTAAAAATTAAAAATTAAAAATTAAAAATTAAAAATTAAAAATTAAAAATTAAAAACTAAAAATTAAAAATTAAAAATTAAAAATTAAAAATTAAAAATTAAAAATTAAAAATTAAAAATTAAGAATTAAGAATTAAAAATTAAAAATTAAAAATTAAAATTTAAAAATTAAAAATTAAAATTTAAAAATTAAAAATTAAAAATTAAAAATTAAAAACTAAAAATTAAAAATTTAAAATTAAAAATTAAAAATTAAAAATTAAAAATTAAAAATTAAAAATTAAAAATTAAAAATTAAAAATTAAAAATTAAAAATTAAAAATTAAAAATTAAAAATTAAAAATTAAAAATTAAAAATTAAAAATTAAAAATTAAAAATTAAAATTTAAAAATTAAAAATTAAAAATTAAAAATTAAAAATTAAAAATTAAAAATTAAAAATTAAAAATTAAAAATTAAAAATTAAAAATTAAAAATTAAAAATTAAAAATTAAAAATTAAAAATTAAAAATTAAAAATTAAAAATTAAAAATTAAAAATTAGAAATTAAAAACTAAAAATTAAAAATTAAAAATTAAAAATTAAAATTAAAAATTGAAAATTAAAAATTAAAAATTAAAAATTAAAAATTTAAAATTTAAAATTAAAAATTAAAAACTAAAAATAAAAAATTAAAAACTAAAAATTAAAAATTAAAAATTAAAAAAAATTAAAAATTAAAAATTAAAAATTAAAAATTAAAAATTAAAAATTAAAAATTAAAATTTAAAAATTAAAAATTAAAAATTAAAAATTAAAAATTAAAAATTAAAAATTAAAAATTAAAAATTAAAAATTAAAAATTAAAAATTAAAAATTAAAAATTAAACATTAAAAATTAAATATTAAAAATAAAAAATTAAAAATCAAAAATTAAAAATTAAAAATTAAAAATTAAAAATTAAAAATTAAAAATTAAAAATTAAAAATTAAAAATTTAAAATTAAAAATTAAAAATTAAAAATTAAAAATTAAAAATTAAAATTTAAAAATTAAAAACTAAAAATTAAAAATTAAAAATTAAAAATTAAAAATTAAAAATTAAAAATTAAAAATTAAAAATTAAAAATTAAAAATTAAAAATTAAAAATTAAAAATTAAAAATTAAAAATAAAAAATTAAAATTTAAAAATTAAAAATTAAAAATTAAAAATTAAAATTTAAAAATTAGAAATTAAAAATTAAAAATTAGAAATTAAAAACTAAAAATTAAAAATTAAAAATTAAAAATTAAAAATTAAAAATTAAAAATTAAAAATTAAAAATTAAAAATTGAAAATTAAAAATTAAAAATTAGAAATTAAAACTTAAAAATTAAAAATTAAAAATTAGAAATTAAAAATTAAAAATTAAAAATTAAAAATTAAAAATTAAAAATTAAAAATTAAAAATTAAAAATTAAAAACTAAAAATTAAAAATTAAAAATTAAAATTAAAAATTAAAAATTAAAAATTAAAAATTAAAAATTAAAAATGAAAAATTAAAAATTAAAAATTAAAAATTAAAAATTAAAAATGAAAAATTAAAAATTAAAAATTAAAAATTAAAAATTAAAAATTAAAAATTAAAAATTAAAATTTAAAAATTAAAAATTAAAAATTAAAAATTAAAAATTAAAAATTAAAAATTAAAATTAAAAATTAAAAATTAAAAATTAAAAATTAAAAATTAAAAATTAAAAATTAAAATTTAAAAATTAAAAATAAAAACTAAAAATTAAAAATTAAAAATTTA
>CAVMKG010000472.1:12500-15896 GCA_963682025.1 Cordilura impudica
AAATTAAAAATTAAAAATTAAAAATTAAAAATTAAAAAATAAAAATTAAAAATTAAAAATTAAAAATTAAAAATTAAAAATTAAAAAATATATATTTAAAATTAAAAATTAAAAATTAAAAATTAAAAATTAAAAATAAAAATTAAAAATTAAAAATTAAAAATTAAAAATTAAAAATTAAAAATTAAAAATTAAAAATTAAAAATTAAAAATTAAAATTAAAAATTAAAAATTAAAAATTAAAAATTAAAAATTAAAAATTAAAAATTAAAAATTAAAAATTAAAAATTAAAAATTAAAAATTAAAAATTAAAAATTAAAAATTAAAAATTAAAAATTAAAAATTAAAAATTAAAAATTAAAAATTAAAAATTAAAAATTAAAAATTAAAAATTAAAAATTAAAAATTAAAAATTAAAAATTAAAAATTAAAAATTAAAAATTAAAAATTAAAAATTAAAAATTAAAAATTAAAAATTAAAAATTAAAAATTAAAAATTAAAAATTAAAAATTAAAAATTAAAAATTAAAAATTAAAAATAAAAAATTAAAAATTAAAAATTAAAAATTAAAATTAAAAATTAAAAATTAAAATTAAAAATTAAAAATAAAAAATTAAAAATTAAAAATTAAAAATTAAAAATTAAAAATTAAAAACTAAAAATTAAAAATAAAAATTAAAAATTAAAAATTAAAAATTAAAAATTATAAATTAAAAATTAAAAATTAAAAAAAATTAAGAAATAAAAATTAAAAATTAAAATTAAAAATTAAAAAATAAAAATTAAAACTTGAAAATTAAAAATTAAAAATTAAAAATTAAAAATTAAAAATTAAAAATTAAAAATTAAAAATTAAAAATTAAAAATTAAAAATTAAAAATTAAAAATTAAATATTAAAAATTAAAAATTAAAAATTAAATATTAAAAATTAAAATTTAAAAATTAAAAATTAAAAATTAAAAATTAAAAATTAAAAATTAAAAATTAAAAAATAAAAAATAAAAATTAAAAATTAAAAATTTAAAATTAAAACTTAAAAATTAAAAATTAAAAATTAAAAATTAAAAATTAAAATTAAAAATTAAAAATTAAAAATTAAAAATTAAAAATTAAAGATTAAAAATTAAAAATTAAAAATTAAAAATTGAAAATTAAAAATAAAAAATTAAAAATTAAAAATTAAAAAATAAAAATTAAAAATTAAAAATTAAAAATTAAAAATTAAAGATTAAAAATTAAAAATTAAAAATTAAAAATTAAAAATTAAAAATTAAAAATTAAAATTAAAAATTAAAAATTAAAAATTAAAAATTGAAAATTAAAAATTAAAAATTAAAAATTAAAAAATAAAAATTAAAAATTAAAAATTAAAAATTAAAAATTAAAAATTAAAAATTAAAAATTAAAAATTAAAAATTAAAGATTAAAAATTAAAAATTAAAAATTGAAAATTAAAAATAAAAAATAAAAATTAAAAATTAAAAATTAAAAATTAAAAATTAAAAATTAAAAAATAAAAATTAAAAATTAAAAATTAAAAATTAAAGATTAAAAATTAAAAATTAAAAATTAAAAATTAAAAATTAAAAATTAAAAATTAAAAATTAAAAATTAAAAATTAAAAATTAAAAATTAAAAATTAAAAATTATAAATTAAAAATTAAAAATTAAAAATTAAAAATTAATAATTAAAAATTAAAAATTAAAAATTAAAAATTAAAAATTAAAAATTAAAAATTAAAAATTAAAAATAAAAAATAAAAAATTAAAAATTTAAAATTAAAAATTTAAAATTAAAAATTAAAAATTAAAAATTAAAAATTAAAAATTAAAAATTAAAAATTAAAAATTAAAAATTAAAAATTAAAAATTAAAAATTAAAAATTAAAAATTAAAAATTAAAAATTAAAAATTAAAAATTAAAAATTAAAAATTAAAAATTAAAAATTAAAAATTAAAAATTAAAAATTAAAAATTAAAAATTAAAAATTAAGAAATAAAAATTAGAAATAAAAATTTTAAATTAAAAATTAAAAATTTAAAATTAAAAATTAAAAATTAAAAATTAAAAATTAAAAATTAAAAATTAAAAATTAAAAATTAAAAATTAAAATTTAAAAATTAAAAATTAAAAATTAAAAATTAAAATAAAAAATTAAAAATTAAAAATTAAAAATTAAAAATTAAAAATTAAAAATTAAAAATAAAAATTAAAAATTAAAAATTAAAAATTAAAAATTAAAAATTAAAAATTAAAAATTAAAAGTTAAAAATTAAAAATTAAAAATTAAAAATTAAAAATTAAAAATTAAAAATTATATATTAAAAATTAAAAATTAAAAATTAAACTACTAAAAATTAAAAATTGAAAATTAAAAATTGAAAATTAAAAATTAAAAGATAAAAATTAAAAAATAAAATTAAAAATTAAAAATTGAAATTAAAAATTAAAAATTAAAAATTAAAAATTAAAAAATAAAAATTAACAATTAAAAATTAAAAATTAAAAATTGAAAATTCAAAATTAAAAATTAAAAATTGAAAATTAAAAATTAAAAATTAAAAATTAAAAATTAAAAATTAAAAATTAAAAATTAAAAATTAAAGATTAAAAATTAAAAATTAAAAATTAAAAATTAAAAATTAAAAATTAAAAATTAAAAATTAAAAATTAAAAATTAAAAATTAAAAATTAAAAATTAAAAATTAAAAATTAAAAATTAAAAATTAAAAATTAAAAAATAAAAATTAAAAATTAAAAATTAAAAATTAAAAATTAAAAATTAAAAATTAAAAATTAAAAATTAAAAATTAAAAATTAAAAATTAAAAATTAAAAATTAAAAATTAAAAATTAAAAATTAAAAATTAAAAATTAAAAATTAAAAATTAAAAATTAAAAATTAAAAATTAAAAATTAAAAATTAAAAATTAAAAATTAAAAATTAAAAATTAAAAATTAAAAATTAAAAATTAAAAATTAAAAATTAAAAATTAAAAATTAAAAATTAAAAATTAAAAATTAAAAATTAAAAATTATAAATTAAAAATTAAAAATTAAAAATTAAAAATTTATAATTAAAAATTAAAAAATAAAAATTAAAAATTAAAAATTAAAAATTAAAAATTAAAAATTAAAAATTAAAAATTAAAAATTAAAAATTAAAAATTAAAAATTAAAAATTAAAAATTAAAAATTAAAAATTAAAAATTAAAAATTAAAAATTAAAATTTAAAAAATAAAAATTAAAAATTAAAAATTAAAAATTAAAAATAAAAAATTAAAAATTAAAAATTAAAAATTAAAAATTAAAAATTAAAAATTTAAAAATTAAAAATTAAAAATTAAAAATAAAAATTAAAAATTAAAAATTAAAAACTAAAAATTAAAAAT
>CAVMKG010000473.1:0-2500 GCA_963682025.1 Cordilura impudica
ATTAAAAATTAAAAATTAAAATTAAAAATTAAAAATTAAAAATTAAAAATTAAAAATTAAAAATTAAAAATTAAAAATTAAAAATTAAAAATTAAAAATTAAAAATTAAAAATTAAAAATTAAAAATTAAAAATTAAAAATTAAAAATTAAAAATTAAAAATTAAAAATTAAAAATTAAAAATTAAAAATTAAAAATTAAAAATTAAAAATTAAAAATTAAAAATTAAAAATTAAAAATTAAAAATTAAAAATTAAAAATTAAAAATTAAAAATTAAAAATTAAAAATTAAAAATTAAAAATTAAAAATTAAAAATTAAAATTAAAAATTAAAAATTAAAAATTAAAAATTAAAAATTAAAAATTAAAAATTAAAAATTAAAAATTAAAAATTAAAAATTAAAAATTAAAAATTAAAAATTAAAAATTAAAAATTAAAAATTAAAAATTAAAAATTTAAAATTAAAAATAAAAAATTAAAAACTAAAAACTAAAAATTAAAAACTAAAAATTAAAAATTAAAAATTAAAAATTAAAAATTAAAAATTAAAAATTAAAAATTAAAAATTAAAAATTAAAAATTAAAAATTAAAAATTAAAAATTAAAAATTAAAAATTAAAAATTAAAAATTAAAAATTAAAAATTAAAAATTAAAAATTAAAAATTAAAAATTAAAAATTAAAAATTAAAAATTAAAAATTAAAAATTAAAAATTAAAAATTAAAAATTAAAAATTAAAAATTAAAAATTAAAAATTAAAAATTAAAAATTAAAAACTAAAAATAAAAAATTAGTAAATAAAAATTAAAAATTAAAAATTAAAAATTAAAAATTAAAAATTAAAAATTAAAAATTAAAAATTAAAACTTAAAAATTAAAAATTAAAATTTAAAAATTAAAAATTAAAAATTAAAAATTAAAAATTAAAAATTAAAAATTAAAAATTAAAAATTAAAAATTAAAAATTAAAAATTAAAAATTAAAAATTAAAAATTAAAAATTAAAAATTAAAAATTAAAAATTAAAAATTAAAAATTAAAAATTAAAAATTAAAAATTAAAAATTAAAAATTTAAAATTAAAAATTAAAAACTAAAAATTAAAAATTAAAAATTAAAAATTAAAAATTAAAATTAAAAATTAAAAATTAAAAATTAAAAATTAAAAATTAAAAATTAAAAATTAAAAATTAAAAATTAAAAATTAAAAATTAAAAATTAAAAATTAAAAATTAAAAATTAAAAATTAAAAATTAAAAATTAAAAATTAAAAATTAAAAATTAAAAATTAAAAATTAAAAATTAAAAATTAAAAATTAAAAATTAAAAATTAAAAATTAAAAATTAAAAATTAAAAATTAAAAATTAAAAATTAAAAATTAAAAATTAAAAATTAAAAATTAAAAATTAAAAATTAAAAATTAAAAATTAAAAATTAAAAATTAAAAATTAAAAATTAAAAATTAAAAATTAAAAATTAAAAATTAAAAATTAAAAATTAAAAATTAAAAATTAAAAATTAAAAATTAAAAATTAAAAATTAATAATTAATAATTAAAAATTAAAAATTAAAAATTAAAAATTAAAAATTAAAAATTAAAAATTAAAAATTAAAAATTAAAAATTAAAAATTAAAAATTAAAAATTAAAAATTAAAAATTAAAAATTAAAAATTAAAAATTAAAAATTAAAAATTAAAAATTAAAAATTAAAAATTAAAAATTAAAAATTAAAAATTAAAAATTAAAAATTAAAAATTAAAAATTAAAAATTAAAAATTAAAAATTAAAAATTAAAAATTAAAAATTAAAAATTAAAATTAAAAATTAAAAATTAAAAATTAAAAATTAAAAATTAAAAATTAAAAATTAAAAATTAAAAATTAAAAATTAAAAATTAAAAATTAAAAATTAAAAATTAAAAATTAAAAATTAAAAATTAAAAATTAAAAATTAAAAATTAAAAATTAAAAATTAAAAATTAAAAATTAAAAATTAAAAATTAAAAATTAAAAATTAAAAATTAAAAATTAAAAATTAAAAATTAAAAATTAAAAATTAAAAATTAAAAATTAAAAATTAAAAATTAAACATTAAAAATTAAAAATTAGAAATTAGAAATTAAAAATTAAAAATTAAAAATTAAAAATTAAAAATTAAAAATTAAAAATTAAAAATTAAAAATTAAAAATTAAAAATTAAAAATTAAAAATTAAAAATTAAAAATTAAAAATTAAAAATTAAAAATTAAAAATTAAAAATTAAAAATTAAAAATTAAAAATTAAAAATTAAAAATTAAAAATTAAAAATTAAAAATTAAAAATTAAAAATTAAAAATTAAAAATTAAAAATTAAAAATTAAAAATTAAAAATTAAAAATTAAAAATTAAAAATTAAAAATTAAAAATTAAAAATTAAAAATTAAAAATTAAAAATTAAAAATTAAAAATTAAAAATTAAAAATTAAAAATTAAAAATTAAAAATTAAAAATTAAAAATTAA
>CAVMKG010000473.1:7500-10000 GCA_963682025.1 Cordilura impudica
AAAAATTAAAAATTAAAAATTAAAAATTAAAAATTAAAAATTAAAAATTAAAAATTAAAAATTAAAAATTAAAAATTAAAAATTAAAAATTAAAAATTAAAAATTAAAAATTAAAAATTAAAAATTAAAAATTAAAAATTAAAAATTAAAAATTAAAAATTAAAAATTAAAAATTAAAAATTAAAAATTAAAAATTAAAAATTAAAAATTAAAAATTAAAAATTAAAAATTAAAAATTAAAAATTAAAAATTAAAAATTAAAAATTAAAAATTAAAAATTAAAAATTAAAAATTAAAATTTAAAAATTAAAAATTAAAAATTAAAAATTAAAAATTAAAAATTAAAAATTAAAAATTAAAAATTAAAAATTAAAAATTAAAAATTTAAAATTAAAAATTAAAAATTAAAAATTAAAAATTAAAAATTAAAAATTAAAAATTAAAAATTAAAAATTAAAAATTAAAAATTAAAAATTAAAAATTAAAAATTAAAAATTAAAAATTAAAAATTAAAAATTAATAATTAAAAATTAAAAATTGAAAATTGAAAATTAAAAATTAAAAATTAAATATTAAAAATTAAAAATTAAAAATTAAAAATTAAAAATTAAAAAATAAAAATTTAAAATTAAAAATTAAAAATTAAAAATTAAAAATGAAAAATTAAAAATTAAAAATTAAAAATTAAAAATTAAAAATTAAAAATTAAAAATTAAAAATTAAAAATTAAAAATTAAAAATTAAAAATTAAAAATTAAAAATTAAAAATTAAAAATTAAAAATTAAAAATTAAAAATTAAAAATTAAAAATTAAAAATTAAAAATTAAAAATTAAAAATTAAAAATTAAAAATTAAAAATTAAAAATTAAAAATTAAAAATTAAAAATTAAAAATTAAAAATTAAAAATTAAAAATTAAAAATTAAAAATTAAAAATTAAAAATTAAAAATTAAAAATTAAAAATTAAAAATTAAAAATTAAAAATTAAAAATTAAAAATTAAAAATTAAAAATTAAAAATTAAAAATTAAAAATTAAAAATTAAAAATTAAAAATTAAAAATTAAAAATTAAAAATTAAAAATTAAAAATTAAAAATTGAAAATTAAAAATTAAAAATTAAAACTAAAATTAAAAATTAAAAATTAAAAAATTAAAAATTAAAAACTATAAAAATAACTAAAATTTAAAAATTAAAAATTAAAAATAAAAATTAAAAATTAAAAATTAAAAACTAAACTAACTAAATTAAAAAATTAAAATTAAAAAATTTATATATAAAAATTAAAAATTAAAAAAAAATTAAATATATTAAAATTAAAAAATTAAAATTAAAAATTTATAAAAAATTAAAAATTAAATAAATTAAAATTAAAAAATTAAAAATTAAAATTAAAAATTAAAAATATAAAAATTAAAAATTAAAAAAATTAAAAATTAAAAATTAAAAATTAAAAATTAAAAATTAAAATTAAAAATTAAAAATTAAAAATTAAAAATTAAAAATAAAATTAAAAATTAAATATAAAATTAAAAATTAAAAATTAAAAATTAAAAATTAAAAATTAAAAATTAAAAATTAAAAATTAAAAAATTAAAAATTAAAAATTAAAAATTAAAATTAAAAATTAAAAATTAAAAATTAAAAAATTAAAAATTAAAAATTAAAAATTAAAAATTAAAAATTAAAAATTAAAAATTAAAAATTAAAAATTAAAAATTAAAAATTAAAAAAAATTAAAAATTAAAAATTAAAAATTAAAAATTAAAAATTAAAAATTAAAAATAAAAAATAAAATAAAAAATAAAAAATAAATATTAAAAAATAAAAATTAAAAATTAAAAATTAAAAATTAAAAATCAAAAATCAAAAAAAATTAATAATTAAAAAATTAAAAATTAAAAATTAAAAAAAAAAATTAAAAAATTAAAAATTAAAAATTAAAAATTAAAAATTAAAAATTAAAAATTAAAAAATTAAAAATTAAAAATTAAAAATTAAAAATTAAAAATTAAAAATTAATAATTAAAAATTAAAAATTAGAAATTAAAAATTAAAAGATTAAAAATTAAAAATTAAAAATTAAAAATTAAAAATTAAAAACTAAAACTTAAAAATTAAAAATCAAAATTAAAAATTAAAAATTAAAAATTAAAAATTAAAAATTAAAAATTAAACATTAAAAATTAAAAATTAAACATTAAAAATTAAAAAAAAATTAAACATTAAAAATTAAATTAAAAAACATTAAAAATTAAAAATTAAAAATTAAAAATTCAAAATTAAAAATTAAAAATTAAAAATTAAAAATTAAAAATTAAAAATTAAAAATTAAAAATTAAAAATTAAAAATTAAAAATTAAAAATTAAAAATTAAAAATTAAAAATTAAAAATTAAAAATTAAAAATTAAAAATTAAAAATTAAAAATTAAAAATTAAAATTAAAAATTAAAAATTAAAAATTAAAAATTAAAAATTAAAAATTAAAAATTAAAAATT
>CAVMKG010000473.1:17500-27157 GCA_963682025.1 Cordilura impudica
AAAAAATTAAAAATTAAAAATTAAAAATTAAAAATTAAAAAAATTAAAAATTAAAAATTAAAAATTAAAAATTAAAAATTAAAAATTAAAAATTAAAAATTAAAATTAAAATTAAAAATTAAAAATTAAAATTAAAAATTAAAATTAAAAATTAAAAATTAAAAATTAAAAATTAAAAATTAAAAATTAAAAATTAAAATTAAAAATTAAAATTAAAAAATTAAAAATTAAAAATTAAAAATTAAAAATTAAAAATTAAAAATTAAAAATTAAAAATTAAAAATTAAAAATTAAAAATTAAAAATTAAAAATTAAAAATTAAAAATTAAAAATTAAAAATTAAAAATTAAAAATTAAAAATTAAAATTTAAAATTTAAAATTAAAAATTAAAAATTAAAAATAAAAAATTAAAAATTGAAAATTAAAAATTAAAAATTAAAAATTAAAATTAAAAATTAAAAATTAAAAATTAAAAATTAAAAATTAAAAATTAAAATTAAAATTAAAAAATTAAAAATTAAAAATTAAAAATTAAAAATTAAAAAATTAAAAATTAAAAATTAAAAATTAAAATTAAAAATTAAAAATTAAAAATTAAAAATTAAAAAATTAAAAATTAAAAATTAAAAATTAAAAATTAAAATTAAAAATTAAAATTAAAATTAAAAATTAAAAATAAAAATTAAAAATTAAAAATTAAAAATTAAAAATTAAAAATTAAAAATTAAAAATTAAAAATTAAAAATTAAAAATTAAAATTAAAAATTAAAAATTAAAAATTAAAAATTAAAAATTAAAAAATTAAAAATTAAAAATTAAAAATTAAAAATTAAAAATTAAAAATTAAAAATTAAAAATTAAAAATTAAAAATTAAAAATTAAAAAAATTAAAAATTAAAAATTAAAAATTAAAAATTAAAAATTAAAAATTAAAATTAAAAATTAAAAATTAAAAATTAAAAATTAAAAATTAAAAATTAAAAATAAAAATTAAAAATTAAAAATTAAAATTAAAAATTAAAAATTAAAAATTAAAAATTAAAAATTAAAAATTAAAAATTAAAAATTAAAATTAAAAATTAAAAAATTAAAAATTAAAAATTAAAAATTAAAATAAAAATTAAAAATTAAAAATTAAAAAATAAAAATTAAAAATAAAAAATTAAAAATTAAAAATTAAAAATTAAAATAAAAATTAAAAATAAAAAATTAAAAATTTAAAATTAAAAATTAAAAATTAAAATTAAAATTAAAAATTAAAAATTAAAAATTAAAAATTAAAAATTAAAAATTAAAAATTAAAAATTAAAAATTAAAAATTAAAAATTAAAAATTAAAAAATAAAAATTAAAAATTAAAAATTAAAAATTAAAAATTAAAAATTAAAAATTAAAAATTAAAAATTAAAAATTAAAAATTAAAAATTAAAAATTAAAAATTAAAAATTAAAAATTAAAAATTAAAATTAAAAATTAAAATTAAAAATTAAAAATTAAAAATTAAAAATTAAAATTAAAAATTAAAATTTAAAATTAAAAATTAAAAATTAAAAATAAAAAAATAAAAATTGATAATTAAAAATTAAAAATTAAAAATTAAAAATTAAAAATTAAAAATTAAAAATTAAAAATTAAAAATTAAAATTAAAAATTAAAAATTAGAAATTAAAAATTAAAAATTAAAAATTAAAAATTAAAAATTAAAAATTAAAAATTAAAAATTAAAAATTAAAAAATTAAAAATTAAAAATTAAAAATTAAAAATTAAAAATTAAATATTAAAAATTAAAAATTAAAAATTAAAAATTAAAAATTAAAAATTAAAAGTTAAAAATTAAAAATTAAAATTCAAAAATTCAAAAATTCAAAAATTAAAAATTAAAATTAAAATTAAAAATTAAAAATTAAAAATTAAAAATTAAAAATTAAAAATTAAAAATTAAAAATTAAAAATTAAAAATTAAAAATTAAAAATTTGAAATTTGAAATTTGAAATTTGAAATTAAAAATTAAAATTAAAAATTAAAATTAAAAATTAAAAATTAAAAATTAAAAATAAAAATTAAAAACTAAAAACTAAAAATTAAAAATTAAAAATTAAAAATTAAAAATGAAAAATTAAAAATTAAAAAATAAAAATTAAAAATTAAAAATTAAAAATTAAAAATTAAAAATTAAAAATTAAAAATTAAAAATTAAAAATTAAAAATTAAAAATTAAAAATTAAAAATTAAAAATTAAAAATTAAAAATTAAAAATTAAAAATTAAAAATTAAAAATTAAAAATTAAAAATTAAAAATTAAAAATTAAAAATTAAAAATTAAAAATAAAAAATTAAAAATTAAAAATTTAAAACTAAAAATTATAAATTAAAAATTAAAAATTAAAAATTAAAAATTAAAAATTAAAAATTAAAAATTAAAAATCAAAAATTAAAAATTAAAAATTAAAAATTAAAAATTAAAAATTGAAAATTAAAAATTAAAAATTAAAAATTAAAAATTAAAAATTAAAAATTAAAAATTCAAAATTAAAAATTAAAAATTAAAAATTAAAAATTAAAAATTAAAAATTAAAAATTAAAAATTAAAAATTAAAAATTAAAAATTAAAAATTAAAAATTAAAAATTAAAAATTAAAAATTAAAAATTAAAAATTAAAAATTAAAAATTAAAAATTAAAAATTAAAATTAAAAATTAAAAATTAAAAATAAAAAATTAAAAATTAAAAATTAAAAATTAAAAATTAAAAATTAAAAATTAAAAATTAAAAATTAAAAATAAAAAATTAAAAATTAAAAATTAAAAATTAAAAATTAAAAATTAAAAATTAAAAATTAAAAATTAAAAATTAAAAATTAAAAATTAAAAATTAAAAATTAAAAATTAAAAATTAAAAATTAAAAATTAAAAATTAAAAATTAAAAATTAAGAATTAAAAATTAAAAATTAAACATTAAAAATTGAAAATTAAAAATTAAAAATTAAAAATTAAAAATTAAAAATTAAAAATTAAAAATTAAAAATTAAAAATTAAAAATTAAAAATTAAAAATTAAAAATTAAAAATTAAAAATTAAAAATTAAAAATTAAAAACTAAAAATTAAAAATTAAAAATTAAAAATTAAAAATTAAAAATTAAAAATTAAAAATTAAAAATTAAAAATTAAAAATTAAAAATTAAAAATTAAAAATTAAAAATTAAAAATTAAAAATTAAAAATTAAAAATTAAAAATTAAAAATTAAAAATTAAAAATTAAAAATTAAAAATTAAAAATTAAAAATTAAAAATTAAAAATTAAAAATTAAAAATTAAAAATTAAAAATTAAAAATTAAAAATTAAAAATTAAAAATTAAAAATTAAAAATTAAAAAATTAAAAATTAAAAATTAAAAATTAAAAATTAAAAATTAAAAATTAAAAATTAAAAATTAAAAATTAAAAATTAAAAATTAAAAATTAAAAATAAAAAATTAAAAATTAAAAATTGTAAATTAAAAATTAAAATTCAAAAATTAAAAATTAAAATTAAAAATTAAAAATTAAAAATTAAAAATTAAAAATTAAAAATTAAAAATTAAAAATTTAAAATTAAAAATTAAAAATTAAATATTAAAAATTAAAAATTAAAAATTAAAAACTAAAAATTAAAAATTAAAAATTAAAAATTAAAAATAAAAAATTAAAAATTAAAATTTAAAAATTAAAAATTAAAAATTAAAAATTTAAAATTAAAAATTTAAAATTTAAAATTAAAAATTAAAAATTAAAAATAAAAAATTAAAAATTGAAAATTAAAAATTAAAAATTAAAAATTAAAAATTAAAAATTAAAAATTAAAAATTAAAAATTAAAAATTAAAAATTAAAAATTAAAAATTAAAAATTAAAAATTAAAAATTAAAAATTAGAAATTAAAAATTAAAAATTAAAAATTAAAAATTAAAAATTAAAAATTAAAAATTAAAAATTAAAAATTAAAAATTAAAAATTAAAAATTAAAAATTAAAAATTAAAAATTAAAAATTAAAAATTAAAAATTAAAAATTAAAAATTAATAATTAAAAATTAAAAATTAAAAATTAAAAATTAAAAATTAAAAATTAAAAATTAAAAATTAAAAATTAAAAATTAAAAATTAAAAATTAAAAATTAAAAATTAAAAATTAAAGATTAAAAATTAAAAATTAAAAATTAAAAATTAAAAATTAAAAATTAAAAATTAAAAATTAAAAATTAAAAATTAAAAATTAAAAATTAAAAATTAAAAATTAAAAATTAAAAATTAAGAATTAAAAATTAAGAATTAAAAATTAAAAATTAAAAATTAAAAATAAAAAATTAAAAATTAAAAATTAAAAATTAAAAATGTAAAATTAAAAATTAAAAATTAAAAATTAAAAACTAAAAATTAAAAATTAAAAATTAAAATTAAAATTAAAAATTAAAAATTAAAAATTAAAAATTAAAAATTAAAAATTAAAAATTAAAAATTAAAAATTAAAAATTAAAAATTAAAAATTAAAAATTAAAAATTAAAAAGTAAAAATTAAAAATTAAAAATTAAAAATTAAAAATAAAAAATTAAAAATTAAAAATTAAAAATTAAAAATTAAAAATTAAAAATTAAAAACAAAAAATTAAAAATTAAAAATTTAAAATTAAAAATTAAAAATTAAAAATTAGAAATTAAAAATTAAAAATTAAAAATTAAAAATTAAAAATTAAAATTTAAACATTAAAATTAAAAACTAAAAATTAAAAATTAAAAATTAAACATTAAAAATTAAAAATTAAAAATTAAAAATTAAAAATTAAAAATTAAAAAGTAAAAATTAAAAATTAAGAATTAAAAATTAAAAATTAAAAATTAAAAATTAAAAATTAAAAATTAAAAATTAATAATTAAAAATTAAAAATTAAAAATTAAAAATTAAAAATTAAAAATTAAAAATTAAAAATTAAAAATTAAAAATTAAAAATTAAAAATTAAAAATTAAAAATTAAAAATTAAAAATTAAAAATTAAAAATTAAAAATTAAAAATTAAAAATTAAAAATTAAAAATTAAAAATTAAAAATTAAAAATTAAAAATTAAAAATTAAAAATTAAAAATTAAAAATTAAAAATTAAAAATTAAAAATTAAAAATTAAAAATTAAAAATAAAAAATTAAAAATTAAAAATTAAAAATTAAAAATTAAAAATTAAAAATTAAAAATTAAAAATTAAAAATTAAAAATTAAGAATTAAAAATTAAAAATTAAAAATTAAAATTAAAACTTAAAAATTAAAAATTAAAAATTAAAAACTAAAAATTAAAAAATTAAAAATTAAACATAAAAAATTAAAAATTAAAAATTAAAAACTAAAAATTAGAAATTAAAAGTTAAAAATTAAAAATTAAAAATTAAAAATTAAAATTTAAAAATTAAAAATTAAAAATTAAAAATTAAAAATTAAAAATTAAAAATTAAAAATTAAAAATTAAAAATTTAAAATTAAAAATTAAAAATTAAAAATTAAAAATTAAAAATTAAAAATTAAAAATTAAAAATTAAAAATTAAAAATTAAAAATTAAAAATTAAAAATTAAAACTTAAAAATTAAAAATTAAAAATTAAAAATTAAAAACTAAAAATTAAAAATTAAAAATTAAAAATTAAAAATTAAAAATTAAAAATTAAAAATTAAAAATTAAAAATTAAAAATTAAAAATTAAAAATTAAAAATTAAAAATTAAAAATTAAAAATTAAAAATTAAAAATTAAAATTAAAAATTAAAAATTAAAAATTAAAAATTAAAAATTAAAAATTAAAAATTAAAAATTAAAAATTAAAAATTAAAAATTAAAAATTCAGAATTCAAAATTAAAAATTAAAAATTAAAAATTAAAAATTAAAAATTAAAAATTAAAAATTAAAAATTAAAAATTAAAAATTAAAAATTAAAAAAAATTAAAAATTAAAAATTAAAAATTAAAAATTAAAAATTAAAAATAAAAAATTAAAAATTAAAAATAAAAATTAAAAATTAAAAATTAAAAATTAATAATTAAAAATTGAAAATTAAAAATTAAAAATTAAAAATTAAAAATTAAAAATTAAAAATTAAAAATTAAAAATTCAAAATTAAAAATAAATAAAAATTAAAAATTAAAAATTAAAAATTAAAAATTAAAAATTAAAAATTAAAAATTAAAAATTAAAAATTAAAAATTAAAAATTAAAAATTAAAAATTAAAAATTAAAAATTAAAAATTAAAAATTAAAAATTAAAAATTAAAAATTAAAAATTAAAAATTAAAAATTAAAATTAAAAATTAAAAATTAAAAAATTAAAAATTAAAATTAAAAATTAAAAATTAAAAATTAAAAATTAAAAATTAAAAATTAAAAATTAAAAATTAAAAATTAAAAATTAAAAATTAAAAATTAAAAATTAAAAATTAAAAATTAAAAATTAAAAATTAAAAATTAAAAATTAAAAATTAAAAATTAAAAATCAAAAATTATAAATTTACAATTAGAAATTAAAATTAAAAATTAAAAATTAAAAATAAAAATTAAAAATTAAAATTAAAAATTAAAAATTAAAAATTAAAAATTAAAAATTAAAAATTAAAAATTAAAAATAAAAACCTAAAAATTAAAAATTAAAAATTAAAATTAAAAATTAAAAATTAAAAATAAAAAATTAAAAATTAAAAATTAAAAATTAAAAATTTAAAATTAAAAATTAAAAATTAAAAATTAAAAATTAAAAATTAAAATTAAAAATTAAATTAAAATTAAAAATTAAAAATTAAAAATTAAAAATAAAAATTAAAAATTAAAAATTAAAAATTAAAATTAAAAATTAAAAATTAAAAATTAAAAATTAAAAATTAAAATTAAAAATTAAAAATTAAAAATTAAAAATTAAAAATAAAAAATAAAAATTAAAAATTAAAAATTAAAAATTAAAAATTAAAAATTAAAAATTAAAATTAAAATTAAAAATTAAAAATTAAAAATTAAAAATTAAAAATTAAAATTAAAAATTAAAAATTAAAATTAAAAATTAAAAATTAAAAATTAAAAATTTAAAAATTAAAAATTAAAAATTAAAATTAAAAATTAAAAATTAAAAATTAAAAATTAAAAATTAAAAATTAAAAGTTAAAAGTTAAAAATTAAAAATTTAAAATTAAAATTCAAAAATTAAAAATTAAAAATTAAAATTAAAATTAAAATTAAAATTAAAAATTAAAAATTTGAAATTTGAAATTAAAATTAAAATTAAAAATTAAAAATTAAAAATTAGAAATTAAAAAGTAAAAATTAAAAATTAAAAATTAAAAAATAAAAATTAAAAATTAAAATTAAAAATTAAAAATTAAAAATTAAGAATTAAAAATTAAAAATTAAAAATTAAAATTAAAAATTAAAAATTAAAAACTAAAAATTAAAAATGTAAAATTAAAAATTAAAAATTAAAAATTAAAAACTAAAAATTAAAAATTAAAAATTAAAATTAAAAATTAAAAATTAAAAATTAAAAATTAAAAATTAAAAATTAAAAATTAAAAATTAAAAATTAAAAAGTAAAAATTAAAAATTAAAAATTAAAAATTAAAAATTAAAAATAAAAAATTAAAAATTAAAAATTAAAAATTAAAAATTAAAAATTAAAAACTAAAAATTAAAAATTAAAAATTTAAAATTAAAAATTAAAAATTAAAAATTAAAAATTAAAAATTAAAAATTAGAAATTAAAAATTAAAAATTAAAAATTAAAAATTAAAAATTAAAATTTAAACATTAAAATTAAAAACTAAAAATTAAAAATTAAAAATTAAACATTAAAAATTAAAAATTAAAAATTAAAAATTAAAAATTAAAAATTAAAAATTAAAAATTAAAAATTAAAAATTAAAAATTAAAAATTAAAAAGTAAAAATTAAAAATTAAGAATTAAAAATTAAAAATTAAAAATTAAAAATTAAAAATTAAAAATTAAAAATTAAAAATTAAAAATTAAAAATTAATAATTAAAAATTAAAAATTAAAAATTAAAAATTAAAAATTAAAAATTAAAAATTAAAAATTAAAAATTAAAAATTAAAAATTAAAAATTAAAAATTAAAAATTAAAAATTAAAAATTAAAAATTAAAAATTAAAAATTAAAAATTAAAAATTAAAAATTAAAAATTAAAAATTAAAAATTAAAAATTAAAAATTAAAAATTAAAAATTAAAAATTAAAAATTAAAAATTAAAAATTAAAAATTAAAAATTAAAAATTAAAAATTAAAATTAAAAATTAAAATTAAAAATTAAAAATTAAAAATTAAAAATTAAAAATTAAAATTAAAATTAAAAATTAAAAATTAAAAATTAAAAATTAAAACAAAATTAAAAATTAAAAACTAAAAATTAAAAAATTAAAAATTAAACATAAAAAATTAAAAATTAAAAATTAAAAACTAAAAATTAGAAATTAAAAGTTAAAAATTAAAAATTAAAAATTAAAAATTAAAATTTAAAAATTAAAAATTAAAAATTAAAAATTAAAAATTAAAAATTAAAAATTAAAAATTAAAAATTAAAAATTAAAAATTAAAAATTAAAAATTAAAAATTAAAAACTAAAAATTAAAAATTAAAACTTAAAAATTAAAAATTAAAAATTAAAAATTAAAAACTAAAAATTAAAAATTAAAAATTAAAAATTAAAAATTAAAAATTAAAAATTAAAAATTAAAAATTAAAAATTAAAAATTAAAAATTAAAAATTAAAAATTAAAAATTAAAAATAAAAATTAAAAATTAAAAATTAAAAATTAAAAATAAAAATTAAAAATTAAAAATTAAAAATTAAAAATTAAAATTAAAAATTAAAAATTAAAAATTAAAAATTAAAAATTAAAAATTAAAAATTAAAAATTAAAAATTAAAAATTCAGAATTCAAAATTAAAAATTAAAAATTAAAAATTAAAAATTAAAAATTAAAAATAAAAAATTAAAAATTAAAAATAAAAATTAAAAATTAAAAATTAAAAATTAAAAATTAATAATTAAAAATTAAAAATTAAAAATTAAAAATTAAAAATTAAAAATTAAAAATTAAAAATTAAAAATTAAAAATTAAAAATTAAAAATTCAAAATTAAAAATTAAAAATTAAAATTTAAAAATTAAAAATTAAAAATTAAAAATTAAAAATTAAAAATTAAAAATTAAAAATTAAAAATTAAAAATTAAAAATTAAAAATTAAAAATTAAAAATTAAAAATTAAAAATTAAAAATTAAAAATTAAAAATTAAAAATTAAAAATTAAAAATTAAAAATTAAAAATTAAAAATTAAAAATTAAAAATTAAAAATTAAAAATTAAAAATTAAAAATTAAAAATTAAAAATTAAAAATTAAAAATTAAAAATTAAAAATTAAAAATTAAAAATTAAAAATTAAAAATTAAAAATTAAAAATTAAAAATTAAAAATTAAAAATTAAAAATTAAAAATTAAAAATTAAAAATTAAAAATTAAAAATTAAAAATTAAAAATCAAAAATTATAAATTTACAATTAGAAATTAAAATTAAAAATTAAAAATTAAAAATTAAAAATAAAAATTAAAAATTAAGAATTAAAAATTAAAAATTAAAAATTAA
>CAVMKG010000474.1:0-2500 GCA_963682025.1 Cordilura impudica
AAAATAAAAAATTAAAAATTAAAAATTAAAAATTAAAAATTAAAAATTAAAAATTAAAAATTAAAAATTAAAAATTAAAATTAAATATTAAAAAATTAAAAATTAAAAATTAAAAATTAAAAATTAAAAATTAAAAATTAAAAATTAAAAATTAAAAATTAAAAATTAAAAATTAAAAATTAAAAATTAAAAATTAAAAATTAAAAATTAAAAATTAAAAATTAAAAATTAAAAATTAAAAATTAAAAATAAAAAATTAAAAATTAAAAATTAAAAATTAAAAATTAAAAATTAAAAATTAAAAATTAAAAATTAAAAATTAAAAATTAAAAATTAAAAATTAAAAATTAAAGATTAAAAATTAAAAATTAAAAATTAAAAATTAAAAATTAAAAATTAAAAATTAAAAATTAAAAATTAAAAATTAAAAATTAAAAATTAAAAATTAAAAATTAAAAATTAAAAATTAAAAATTAAAAATTAAAAATTAAAAATTAAAAATTAAAAATTAAAAATTAAAAATTAAAAATTAAAAATTAAAAATTAAAAATTAAAAATTAAAAATTAAAAATTAAAATTAAAATTAAAAATTAAAAATTAAAAATTAAAAATTAAAAATTAAAAATTAAAAATTAAAAATTAAAAATTTAAAATTTTAAAATAAAAAAAAAAATTAAAAATTAAAAAAAGTTAAAAATTAAAAATTAAAAATTAAAAATTAAAAAAAAATTAAAAACTAAAAATTAAAAATTAAAAATTAAAAATTAAAAATTAAAAATTAAAAATTAAAAATTAAAAATTAAAAGATTAAAATTAAAAATTAAAAATTAAAAAATTAAAAATTAAAAATTAAAAATTAAAAATTAAAAATTAAAAATTAAAAATTAAAAATTAAAAATTAAAAATTAAAAATTAAAAATTAAAAATTAAAAATTAAAAATTAAAAATTAAAAATTAAAAATTAAAAATTAAAATTTCAAAATTAAAAATTAAAAATTAAGAATTAAAAATTAAAAAATAAAAATTAAAAATTAAAAACTAAAAACTAAAAACTAAAAAGTAAAAGTTAAAAATTAAAAATTAAAAAATTAAAAATTAAAAATTAAAACTTTTAAATTAAAAATTAAAAATTAAAAATTAAAAATTAAAAAATAAAAATTAAAAATTAAAAATTAAAAATTAAAAATTAAAAATTAAAAATTAAAAAATTAAAATTTAAAATTAAAAATTAAAAATTAAAAATTAAAAATTAATAATCAAAATTCAAAATTAAAAATTAAAAATTAATAATTTAAAATTAAATATTAAAAACTAACAATTAAAAATTAAAAATTAAAAATCAAACATTAAAAATTAAAAATTAAAAATCAAAAATTTAAAATTAAAAATTAAAAATTCAAAATTAAAAATTAAAAATTTAAAATTTAAAATTAAAAATTAAAAATTAAAAATTAAAAATTAAAAATTAAAAATTAAAAATTAAAAATTAATAATTAAAAACTAAAAATTAAAAATTAAAAATTAAAAAATAAAAATTAAAAATTAAAAATTAAAAATCAAAAATTATAAATTAAAAATTAAAAATTCAAAATTAAAATTAAAAATTAAAAATTAAAACTTAAAAATTAAAAATTTAACATTTAAAATTTAAAATTTAAAAATTAAAAATTAAAAATTAAAAATTAAAAATTAAAAATTAAAATTAAAAATTAAAAATTAAAAATTAAAAATTAAAAATTAATAATTAATAACTAAAAATTAAAAATTAAAAATTAAAATAAAATTAAAAATTAAAAATTAAAATTAAAATTAAAAATTAAAAATTAAAAATTAAAAATTAAAAATTAAAAATTAAAAATTAAAAATTAAAAATTAAAAATTAAAAATTAAAAATAAAAATTAAAAATTAAAAATTAAAAATTAAAAATTAAAAATTAAAAATTAAAAATTAAAAATTAAAAATTAAAAATTAAAATTAAAAATTAAAAATTAAAAATTAAAAATTAAAAATTAAAAATTAAAATTAAAAATTAAAAATTAAAAATTAAAAATTAAAAATTAAAAATTAAAAATTAAAATTAAAAATTAAAAATTAAAAATTAAAAATTAAAAATTAAAAATTAAAAATTAAAAATTAAAAATTAAAAATTAAAAAATTAAAAATTAAAAATTAAAAATTAAAAATTAAAAATTAAAAATTAAAAATTAAAAATTAAAAATTAAAAATTAAAAATTAAAAATTAAAAATTAAAAAAATTAAAAATTAAAAATTAAAAATTAAAAATTAAAAATTAAAAAATAAAAATTAAAAATTAAAAATTAAAAATTAAAAATTAAAATTAAAAATTAAAAATTTAAAATTAAAAATTATATAATAAAAATTAAAAATAAAAAAATTTTAAATTTAAAATTAAAAATTTTAAATTTATATTTAAAATTTAAAATTATAAATTAAAAATTTTAAATTAAAAATAAAAAATTAAAAATTAAAAATTAAAAA
>CAVMKG010000474.1:5000-10000 GCA_963682025.1 Cordilura impudica
ATTAAAAATTAAAAAATTTAAAATTTAAAATTAAAAATTTAAAATTTAAAATTAAAAATAAAAATTTAAAATTAAAAATTAAAAATTAAAAATTAAAAATAAAAAATTTAAATTAAAAATTAAAAATAAAAAATTAAAAATTAAAAATTAAAATCTAAAAATTAAAAATTAAAAATTAAAAATTAAAAATTAAAAATTAAAAATTAAAAATTAAAAATTAAAAATTAAAAATTAAAAATTAAAAATTAAAAATTAAAAATTAAAAATTAAAAATTAAAAATTAAAAATTAAAAATTAAAAATTAAAAATTAAAAATTAAAAATTAAAAATTAAAAATTAAAAATTAAAAATTAAAAATTAAAAATTAAAAATTAAAAATTAAAAATTAAAAATTAAAAATTAAAAATTAAAAATTAAAAATTAAAAATTAAAAATTAAAAATTAAAAATTAAACATTAAAAAATAAAAATTAAAAACTAAAAAGTAAAAAGTAAAAATTAAAAATTAAAAAATAAAAATTAAAAATTAAAAATTAAAAATTGACAATTAAAAATTAAAAATTAAAAATAAAAAATTAAAAATTAAAAATTAAAAATTAAAAATTAAAAATTATAAATTAAAAATTAAAAATTAAAAATTAAAAATTAAAAATTAAAAATTAAAAATTAAAAATTAAAAATTAAAAATTAAAAATTAAAATTTAAAAATTAAAAATTTTAAAATAAAAAACAAAAATTAAAAATTAAAATTTAAAAATTAAAAATTAAAAATTAAAAATTAAAAATAAAAAATAAAAAATTAAAAATTAAAAATTAAAATTAAAATTTAAAAATTAAAAATTAAAAATTAAAAATTAAAAATTAAAAACTAAAAAGTAAAAATTAAAAATTAAAAATTAAAAATTTTAAATTAAAAATTAAAAATTAAAAATTAAAAATTAAAAATTAAAAATTAAAAATTAATAATTAAAAATTAAAAATTTTAAAACAAAAAATAAAAATTAAAAATTAAAAATTAAAAATTAAAAATTAAAAATTAAAAATTAAAAATTAAAAAATTAAAAATTTTAAATTAAAAATTAAAAATTAAAAATTAAAAATTAAAAATTAAAAATTAAAAATTTTAAAACAAAAAATAAAAATTAAAAATTAAAAATTAAAAATTAAAAATTAAAAACTAAAAATTAAAAATTAAATATTAAAAATTAAAAATTAAAAATTAAAAATTAAAAATTAAAAATTAAAAAATAAAAATTAAAAATTAAAAATTAAAAATTAAAAATTAAAAATTAAAAATTAAAAATTAAAAATTAAAAACTAAAAATTAATAATTAAAAATTAAAAATTAAAAATTAAAAATTAAAAATTAAATATTAAAAATAAAAAATAAAAAATTAAAAATTAAAAATTAAAAATTTAAAATTAAAAATTAATAATTAAAAATTAAAAATTAAAAACTAAAAACTAAAAATTAAAAATTAAAAATTAAAAATTAAAAATTAAAAATTAAAAATTAAAAATTAAAAATTATTAAAAATTAAAAATTAAAAATTAAAAATTAAAAATTAAAAATTAAAAATTAAAAATTAAAAATTAAAAATTAAAAATTAAATAAAAATTAAAAATTAAAAATTAAAAATTAAAAATTTAAAATTAAAAAGTTAAAAATTAAAAATAAAAAATTAAAAATTAAAAATTAAAAATTAAAAATTAAAAATTAAAAATTTAAAATTTAAAATTTAAAATTAAAAATTAAAAATTTTAAAATAAAAAATAAAAATTAAAAATTAAATATTAAAAATTAAAAACTAAAAATTAAAAATTAAAAATTAAAAATTAAAAATTAAAAATTAAAAATTAAAAATTAAAAATTAAAAATTAAAAATTAAAAATTAAAAATTAAAAATTAAAAATTAAAAATTAAAAATTAAAAATTAAAAATTAAAAATTAAAAATTAAAAATTAAAAATTAAAAATTAAAAATTAAAAATTAAAAATTAAAAATTAAAAATTAAAAATTAAAAATTAAAAATTAAAAATTAAAAATTAAAAATTAAAAATTAAAAATTAAAAATTAAAAAAAAAAATTAAAAATTATAATTAAAAATTAAAAATTAGGACAAAAACATGCTATACCTACAACAAAAGAAAAATTTCCTATGTTCAAGTATATTGCAGATGGAGAGGACTGCATACAAACATTGGTAAATAAAGAGGAACAAGAGAGTGCAAGAACAAAATTTACAACAATGCTTGATAATCATACAAACAAACAAAGCTTAAGTGGAAGAGATCGTTTTGTGCTTAGTACAGTGGAACAAACCAAAAAATTTTTGAAGAGAAATAAAAATATTTTAATTTTAAACGCAGATAAGGGAAATGTTACATTGGCCATGGAGAAAAAGGACTATGAGAACAGGATGCAAGAAATTTTGAGTGATATGATGACATATAGGAGATGATCCCACATCAGCAATACAAAAGAAGAACAATGAACTAGGAGAAGATCTACATAAATGTAATATAATATCTACTATAGAAAAGCGAAAATGAAAAAAGACGCGGCATTAGCGCCAAGAATTTATGGACTACCTAAAATCCATAAAGACAATCTTCCATTAAGGCCAATATGTTCAACAATAAATTCACCATCAAATGAACTTTGTAAATTTCTGATGAACATTTTAAAACATCTTACAGTAGATTCAGAATTAAATGTGAAGGATGCGGTTGAATTCAAAAATAAAATAAACAACACTATAATTTATAATGACGAGAAATTAGTTTCCTTTGATGTAGTTTCATTATTCCCAAGCATACCAGTAGATTATGCGATAGACGTTATCAAGGACAAGTGCAGTAAAATTGAGAAGTATACGACAATGCCGAAAGTATTATTTACAAAAATATTACAATTTTGTATAAAAGACAACCGTTATTTCACATATAACGATAAAATCTACACTGAAAGTAGTGGGCTACCCATGGGGTATAGTAGCCGATATAGTGATGTAGGAGTTGTTACGCAAAACAATGGAAAAACTAGACAAGAAGCCTAGACTTCTTACCAAATACGTGGACGACTTGTTTTGTATAATAAAAACAAATGAAATTGATCATATTCTAAAACAACTAAACGGCTTTCAGCATAAAATTAAATTTACCATTGAAGAAGAAGAAAACAGTAGATTGCCTTATTTGGACACATTGGTTATAAGGAGGGGAAACAAAATAAAAATAGATTGGTACCAAAAACCCACGTCATCGGGGAGAATTATAAATTATTACTCTTGCCAACCCAAAAATATTATCATAAATACTGCAAATAATTTTATACGAAGAGTGCTAACGATTAGTGACAAGCAATTTCATACGGACAACAAAAAGAAGATAAGAGACATTTTAAAGAAGAACTCATTCCCGGATAACATTATTACGAAACTTATAAATATTAACACGAATAACAAGATGAACAATGTAAGAGAAGAAACCACAAAAACATACAAATCTTTAAAATACGTGCCAAAAATATCTGAAAGAATAGTAAAATCTGAAATATACAACAAAGAAAGATATAAAATAGCACCTAAAGCTGGCAACACACTTCGACAACTCTTCTCCAACACGAAGAGCAAAGTCAACAAATTAGACAAATCCAATCTAATTTATAGAATAAAATGCGAAGGGGACGATAACAGCAAATGCGATCAGGTATATGTTGGTACAACCAAAAACAAGCTAAAAACTAGAATAGCAGGACATAAATCAGATCTTAAAAATAATTTAACCCAAAAAACGGCACTGTGCGGAGAAACACCACAAACCAAACTTTGAGAAAGTTAAAATTTTACAAACTGAGAACAACTACAAGAGACGATTTACATTAGAAATGTTACACATTATTAACGTACCAAAACAAAGGAGAATAAATTACAAAACAGACACAGAAAACTGTGCTCATACTTATAGGCATATAATTAGTAAAATAAAGTAAGATTATTTATTGGTATTTTGACTATTGTCACTCGCTTTTTGTAAGTTCATTTTTGTTATGAATTGTGTGTAAAGTTAATGTTTATTAAGTACAGTTTTTGTTAATGTTTAATATTTGTGTTTATATCTTATAATTTAAGATTTCCTGAAGATGCCAACCGGAGGTTGGCGAAATATCGAAAATAAAATAAATAAATATAATTTTATATATTAAAATACAGACCTCGAGCTTGAAATAATAATTTCTTTAAAATTAAAACGCAAAGGTCAAATAAAAATACTCATAATAAAAATTAAAAACTATAAAATTAAAAATTTTAATTTAAAAATTAAGAATTAAAAATTAAAAATTAAAAATTAAATATCAAAAATTAAAAATTAAAAATTAAATATTAAAAATTAAAAATTTAAAATTAAAAATTAAAAATTAAAAATTAAAAATTAAAAATTAAAAATTAAAAATTAAAAATTAAAAATTAAAAATTAAAAATTAAAAATTAAAAATTAAAAATTAAAAATTAAAAATTAAAAATTAAAAATTAAAAATTAAAAATTAAAAATTATGAAATAAAAATTAAAAATTTAAAATTAAAAATTAAAAATTAAAAAATTTAAAATTTTAAATTTAAAATTTAAAATTAAAAATTTTAAATTCAAAATTTAAAATTATAAATTAAAAATTAAAAATTTAAAATTAAAAATTAAAAATTAAAAATTAAAAATTAAAAATTAAAAATTAAAAATTAAAAATTAAGAATTAAAAATTAAAAATTAAAAATTAAAAATTAAAAATTAAAAATTAAAAATTATAAATTAAAAATTAAAAATTAAAAATTAAAAATTAAAAATTAAAAATTAAAAATTAAAAATTAAAAATTAAAAATTAAAAATTAAAAATTAAAAATTAAAAATTAAAAATTAAAAATTAAAAATTAAAAAATAAAAATTAAAAATTAAAAATTAAAAATTAAAAATTAAAAATTAAAAATTAAAAATTAAAAATTAAAA
>CAVMKG010000474.1:12500-15000 GCA_963682025.1 Cordilura impudica
AATTAAAAATTAAAAATTAAAAATTAAAAATTAAAAATTAAAAATTAAAAATTAAAAATTAAAAATTAAAAATTAAAAATTAAAAATTAAAAATTAAAAATTAAAAATTAAAAAGTTAAAAATTAAAAATAAAAAATTAAAAATTAAAAATTAAAAATTAAAAATTAAAAATTAAAAATTAAAAATTTAAAATTTAAAATTTAAAATTTAAAATTAAAAATTAAAAATTAAAAATTTTAAAATAAAAAATAAAAATTAAAAATTAAATATTAAAAATTAAAAATTAAAAACTAGAAATTAAAAATTAAAAATTAAAAATTAAAAATTAAAAATTAAAAATTAAAAATTAAAAATTAAAAATTAAAAATTAAAAATTAAAAATTAAAAATTAAAAATTAAAAATTAAAAATTAAAAATTAAAAATTAAAAATTAAAAATTAAAAATTAAAAATTAAAAATTAAAAATTAAAAATTAAAAATTAAAAATTAAAAATTAAAAATTAAAAATTAAAAATTAAAAATTAAAAATTAAAAATTAAAAATTAAAAATAAAAAATTAAAAATTTAAAATTAAAAATTAAAAATTAGGACAAAAACATGCTATACCTACAACAAAAGAAAAATTTCCTATGTTCAAGTATATTGCAGATGGAGAGGACTGCATACAAACATTGGTAAATAAAGAGGAACAAGAGAGTGCAAGAACAAAATTTACAACAATGCTTGATAATCATACAAACAAACAAAGCTTAAGTGGAAGAGATCGTTTTGTGCTTAGTACAGTGGAACAAACCAAAAAATTTTTGAAGAGAAATAAAAATATTTTAATTTTAAACGCAGATAAGGGAAATGTTACAGTGGCCATGGAGAAAAAGGACTATGAGAACAGGATGCAAGAAATTTTGAGTGATATGATGACATATAGGAGAGGATCCCACATCAGCAATACAAAAGAAGAACAATGAACTAGGAGAAGATCTACATAAATGTAATATAATATCTACTATAGAAAAGCGAAAATGAAAAAAGACGCGGCATTAGCGCCAAGAATTTATGGACTACCTAAAATCCATAAAGACAATCTTCCATTAAGGCCAATATGTTCAACAATAAATTCATTATCAAATGAACTTTGTAAATTTCTGACGAACATTTTAAAACATCTTACAGTAGATTCAGAATTTAATGTGAAGGATGCGGTTGAATTCAAAAATAAAATAAACAACACTATAATTTATAATGACGAGAAATTAGTTTCCTTTGATGTAGTTTCATTATTCCCAAGCATACCAGTATATTATGCGATAGACGTTATCAAGGACAAGTGGAGTAAAATTGAGAAGTATACGACAATGCCGAAAGTATTATTTACAAAAATATTACAATTTTGTATAAAAGACAACCGTTATTTCACATATAACGATAAAATCTACACTGAAAGTAGTGGGCTACCCATGGGGTCACCAGCTTCGCCTATAGTAGCCGATATAGTGATGGAGGAGTTGTTACGCAAAACAATGGAAATACTAGACAAGAAGCCTAGACTTCTTACCAAATACGTGGACGACTTGTTTTGTATAATAAAAACAAATGAAATTGATCATATTCTAAAACAACTAAACGGCTTTCAGCATAAAATTAAATTTACCATTGAAGAAGAAGAAAACAGTAGATTGCCTTATTTGGACACATTGGTTATAAGGAGGGGAAACAAAATAAAAATAGATTGGTACCAAAAACCCACGTCATCGGGGAGAATTATAAATTATTACTCTTGCCAACCCAAAAATATTATCATAAATACTGCAAATAATTTTATACGAAGAGTGCTAACGATTAGTGACAAGCAATTTCATACGGACAACAAAAAGAAGATAAGAGACATTTTAAAGAAGAACTCATTCCCGGATAACATTATTACGAAACTTATAAATATTAACACGAATAACAAGATGAACAATGTAAGAGAAGAAACCACAAAAACATACAAATCTTTAAAATACGTGCCAAAAATATCTGAAAGAATAGTAAAATCTGAAATATACAACAAAGAAAGATATAAAATAGCACCTAAAGCTGGCAACACACTTCGACAACTCTTCTCCAACACGAAGAGCAAAGTCAACAAATTAGACAAATCCAATCTAATTTATAGAATAAAATGCGAAGGGGACGATAACAGCAAATGCGATCAGGTATATGTTGGTACAACCAAAAACAAGCTAAAAACTAGAATAGCAGGACATAAATCAGATCTTAAAAATAATTTAACCCAAAAAACGGCACTGTGCGGAGAAACACCACAAACCAAACTTTGAGAAAGTTAAAATTTTACAAACTGAGAACAACTACAAGAGACGATTTACATTAGAAATGTTACACATTATTAACGTACCAAAACAAAGGAGAATAAATTACAAAACAGACACAGAAAACTGTGCTCATACTTATAGGCATATAATTAGTAAAATAAAGTAAGATTATTTAGTACAATATAAAA
>CAVMKG010000475.1:0-5000 GCA_963682025.1 Cordilura impudica
AATTAAAAATTAATAATTAGAAATTCAAAATAAAAATTAAAAATTAAAAATAATAAATAAATAATTAAAAATTAAAAATTAAAAATTAAAAATTAAAAATTAAAAATTAAAAATTAAAAATTAAAAATTAAAAATTAAAAATTAAAAATTAAAAATAAAAAATTAAAAATTAACAATTAAAAATTAAAAATAAAAAATTATAATTAAAATTAAAAATTAAAAACTAAAAACTAAAAGTTAAAAATTAAAAATCAAAAATTAAAAACTAAAAATTAAAAATTAAAAATTAAAAATTAAAAATTAAAAATTAAAAATGAAAAATTAAAAATTAAAAATGAAAAATTAAAAATTAAAAATTAAAAATTAAAAATGAAAAATTAAAAATTAAAAACTAAAATTAAAAATTAAAAATTAAAAATTAAAAATTAAAAATTAAAAATTAAAAATTTAAAATTAAAAATTAAAAATTAAAAATTAAAAATTAAAAATTAAAAATTAAAAATTAAAAATTAAAAATTAAAAATTAAAAAATTAAAAATTAAAAATTAAAAATTAAAAATTAAAAATTATAAATTAAAAATTAAAAATTAAAAATTAAAAATTAAAAATTAAAAATTAAAAATTAAAAATTAAAAATTAAAAATTAAAAATTAAAAATTAAAAATTAAAAATTAAAAATTAAAAATTAAAAATTAAAAATTAAAAATTAAAAATTAAAAATTAAAAATTAAAAATTAAAAATTAAAAATTAAAAATTAAAAATTAAAAATTAAAAATTAAAAATTAAAAATTAAAAATTAAAAATTAAAAATTAAATATTAAAAATTAAATATTAAATATTAAATATTAAAAATTAAATATTAAAAATTACAAATTAAAAATTAAAAATTAAAAATTAAAAATTAAAAATTAAAAATTAAAAATTAAAAATTAAAAATTAAAAATTAAAAATAAAAAATTAAAAATTAAAAATTAAAAATAAAAAATTAAAATTAAAAATTAAAAATTAAAAATAAAAATTGCATATTAAAAATTAAAAATTAAAAATTAAAAATTAAAAATTATAGATTAAAAATTAAAAATTAAAAATTAAAATTTAAAAATAAAAAATTAAAAATTAAAAATTAAAAATTAAAAATTAAAAATTAAAATTTAAAAATAAAAAATAAAAAATAAAAAATTAAAAATTAAAAATTAAAATTAAAAATTAGAAATTACAATTAAAATTAAAATTAAAAATTAAAAATTAAAAATTAAAAATTAAAAATTAAAAATTAAAAATTAAAAATTAAAAATTAAAAATTAAAAATTAAAAATTAAAAATTAAAAATTAAAAATTAAAAATTAAAAATTAAAAATTAAAAATTAAAAATTAAAAATTAAAAATTAAAAATTAAAAATTAAAAATTAAAAATTAAAAATTAAAAATTAAAAATTAAAAATTAAAAATTAAAAATTAAAAATTAAAAACTAAAAATTAAAAATTAAAAATTAAAACTAAAAATTAAAAATAAAAATTAAAAATTAAAAATTAAAAATAAAAATTAAAAATTAAAAATTAAAAATTAAAAATTAAAAATTAAAAATTAAAAATTAAAAATTAAAAATTAAAAATTAAAAATTAAAAATTAAAAATTAAAAATTAAAATTTAAAAATTAAAAATTAAAAATTAAAAATTAAAAATTAAAAATTAAAAATTAAAAATTAAAAATTAAAAATCAAAAATTAAAAATTAAAAATTAAAAATTAAAAATTAAAAATTAAAAATTAAAAATTAAAAATTAAAAATTAAAAATTAAAAATTAAAAATTAAAAATTAAAAATTAAAAATTAAAAATTAAAAATTAAAAATTAAAAATTAAAAATTAAAAATTAAAAATTAAAAATTAAAAATTAAAAATTAAAAATTAAAAATTAAAAATTAAAAACTAAAAATTAAAAATTAAAAATTAAAAATTAAAAATTAAAAATTAAAAATTAAAAATTAAAAATTAAAAATTAAAACTTATAAATTAAAAATTAAAAATTAAAAATTAAAAATTAAAAATTAAATATTAAAAATTAAAAATTAAAAATTAAAAATTAAAAATTAAAAATTAAAAATTAAAAATTAAAAATTAAAAATTAAAAATTAAAAATTAAAAATTAAAAATTAAAAATTAAAAATTAAAAATTAAAAATTAAAAATTAAAAATAAAAAATAAAAATTAAAAATTATAAATTAAAAATTAAAAGTTAAAAATTAAAATTTGAAAATTAAAAATCAAATATTAAAAATGTAAAATTAAAAATTAAAAATTAAAAATTAAAAATTAAAAATTAAAAATTAAAAATTAAAAATTAAAAATTAAAAATTAAAAATTAAAAATTAAAAATGAAAAATAAAAAATTAAAAATTAAAAATTAAAGATTAAAAATTAAAATTTAAAAATTAAAAATATTAAAAATTAAAGATTAAAAATAAAAAATTAAAAATTAATAATAAAAAATTAAAAATTAAAAATTAAAAATTAAAATTTAAAAATAAAAATTAAAAATTAAAAATTAAAAATTAAAAATTAAAAATTAAAAATTAAAAATTAAAAATTAAAAATTAAAAATTAAAAATTAAAAATTAAAAATTAAAAATTAAAAATAAAAAATTAAAATTAAAAATTAAAAATTAAAAATTAAAAATAAAAATTGCATATTAAAAATTAAAAATTAAAAATTAAAAATTTAAAATTAAAAATTAAAAATTAAAAATTAAAAATTAAAAATTAAAAATTAAAAATTAAAAATTAAAAGTTAAAAATTAAAAATTAAAAATCAAAAATTAAAAATTAGAAATTAAAAATTAAAGATTAAAAATTAAAATTTAAAAATAAAAAATTAAAAATTAAAAATTAAAAATTAAAAATTAAAGATTAAAAATTAAAAATTAAAAATTAAAAATTAAAAATTAAAAATTAAAAATTAAAAATAAAAAATTAAAAATTAAAAATTAAAAATTAAAGATTAAAAATTAAAAATTAAAAATTAAAAATTAAAAATTAAAAATTAAAAATTAAAAATTAAAAATTAAAAATTAAAAATTAATAATTAAAAATTAAAAATTAAAAATTAAAAATTAAAAATTAAAAATTAAAAATTAAAAATTAAAAATTAAAAATTAAAAATTAAAAATTAAAAATTAAAAATTAAAAATTAAAATTAAAAATTAAAAATTAAAAATTAAAAATTAAAAATTAAAAATTAAAAATTAGAAATTAAAAATTAAAAATTAAAAATTAAAAATTAAAAATTAAAAATTAAAAATTAAAAATTAAAAATTAAAAATTAAAAATTAAAAATTAAAAATTAAAAATTAAAAATAATAAATAAAAACTTAAAAATTAAAAATTAAAAATTAAAAATTAAAAATTAAAATTAAAAATTAAAAATTAAAAATTAAAAATTAAAAATTAAAAATTAAAAATTAAAAATTAAAAATTAAAAATTAAAAATTAAAAATTAAAAATTAAAAATAAAAAATTAGAAATTAAAAATTAAAAATTAAAAACTAAAAACTAAAAGTTAAAAATTAAAAATCAAAAATCGAAAATTAAAAATTAAAAATTAAAAATTAAAAATGAAAAATTAAAAATTAAGAATTAAAAATTAAAAATGAAAAATTAAAAATTAAAAATTAAAAATTTAAAATTAAAATTAAAAATTAAAAATTAAAAATTAAAAATTAAAAATTAAAAATTAAAAATTAAAAATTAAAAATTAAAAATTAAAAATTAAAAATTAAAAATTAAAAATTAAAAATTAAAAATTAAAAATTAAAAATTAAAAATTAAAAATTAAAAATTAAAAATTAAAAATTAAAAATTAAAAATTAAAAATTAAAAATTAAAAATTAAAAATTAAAAATTAAAAATTAAAAATTAAAAATTAAAAATTAAAAATTAAAAATTAAAAATTAAAAATTAAAAATTAAAAATTAAAAATTAAAAATTAAAAATTAAAAATTAAAAATTAAAAATTAAAAATTAAAAATTAAAAATTAAAAATTAAAAATTAAAAATTAAAAAATTAAAAATTTAAAATTTAAAATTAAAAATTAAAAATTAAAAATTAAAAATTAAAAATTAAAAATTAAAAATTAAAAATTAAAAATTAAAAATTAAAAATTAAAAATTAAAAATTATAAATTATAAATTATAAATTATAAATTATAAATTATAAATTATAAATTAAAAATTAAAAATTAAAAATTAAAAGTTAAAAATTAAAAATTGAAAATTAAAAATCAAATATTAAAAATTTAAATTTAAAAATTAAAAATTAAAAATTAAAAATTAAAAATTAAAAATGAAAAATTAAAAATTAAATAATAAAAATTAAATATCAAATATAAATTTTAAAAATTAAATATTAAAAATTAAAAATTAAAAATTAAAAATTAAAAATTAAAAATTAAAAATTAAAAATTAAAAATTAAAAATTAAAAATTAAAAATTAAAAATTAAAAATTAAAAATTAAAAATTAAAAATTAAAAATTAAAAATAAAAAATTAAAAATTAAAAATTAAAAATTAAAAATTAAAAATTAAAAATTAAAAATTAAAATTAAAAATTAAAAATTAAAAATTAAAAATTAAAAATTAAAAATTAAAAATTAAAAATTAAAAATTAAAAATTAAAAATTAAAAATTAAAAATTAAAAATTAAAAATTAAAAATTAAAAATTAAAAATTAAAAATTAAAAATTAAAAATTAAAAATTAAAAATTAAAAATTAAAAATTTAAAATTTAAAATTAAAAATTAAAAATTAAAAATTAAAAATTAAAAATTAAAAATTAAAAATTAAAAATTAAAAATTAAAAATTAAAAATTAAAAATTAAAAATTAAAAATTATAAATTATAAATTATAAATTATAAATTATAAATTATAAATTATAAATTATAAATTAAAAATTAAAAATTAAAAATTAAAAGTTAAAAATTAAAAATTGAAAATTAAAAATCAA
>CAVMKG010000475.1:10000-12069 GCA_963682025.1 Cordilura impudica
CAAATATTAAAAATTTAAATTTAAAAATTAAAAATTAAAATTAAAAAATTAAAAATTAAAAATTAAAAATTAAAAATTAAAAATGAAAAAATTAAAAATTAAAAATTAAAAATTAAAAATTAAATATAAAAATTAAATATTAAATATTAAATATTAAAAATTAAAATATTAAAAATTAAAAATTAAAAATTAAAAATTAAAAATTAAAAATTAAAAATTAAAAATTAAAATTAAAAATTAAAAATTAAAATAAAAATTAAAAATTAAAAATTAAAAACTAAAAATTAAAAATTAAAAATTAAAAATTAAAAATTAAAAATTAAAAATTAAAAATTAAAAATTAAAAATTAAAATTAAAAATTAAAGATTAAAAATTAAAAATTAAAAATTAAAAACTAAAAGTTAAAAATTAAAAATCAAAAATTAAAAATTAAAAATTAAAAATTAAAAATTAAAAATTAAAAATTAAAAATTAAAAATTAAAAATTAAAAATGAAAAATTAAAAATTAAAAATTAAAAATTAAAAATTAAAAATTAAAATTTAAAAATTAAAAATTAAAAATTAAAAATTAAAAATTAAAAATTAAAAATTAAAAATTAAAAATTAAAAATTAAAAATTAAAGATTAAAAATTAAAAATTAAAAATTAAAAATAAAAAAATAAAAATTAAAAATTAAAAATTAAAAATTAAAAATTAAAAATTTAAAATTAAAAATTAAAAATTAAAAATTAAAAATTAAAAATTAAAAATTAAAAATTAAAAATTAAAAATTAAAAATTAAAAATTAAAAATTAAAAATTAAAAATTAAAAATTAAAAATTAAAAATTAAAAATTAAAAATTAAAAATTAAAAATTAAAAATTAAAAATTAAAAATTAAAAAATTAAAAATTAAAAATTAAAAATTAAAATTATAAATTATAAATTAAAAACTAAAAATTAAAAATTAAAAATTAAAAATTAAAAATTAAAAATTAAAATTAAAAATTAAAAATTAAAAATTAAAAATTAAAAATTAAAAATTAAAAATTAAAAATTAAAAATTAAAAATTTAAAAATTAAAAATTAAAAATTAAAATTAAAAATTAAAAATTAAAAATTAAAAAAAAAATTTAAAACTTAAAGTTTAAAATTTAAATATAAAATTAAAAATTAAAAATTAAAAATTAAAAATTAAAAATTAAAAATTAAAAATTAAAAATTAAAAATTAAAAATTAAAAATAAAAATTAAAAATTAAAAATTAAAAATTAAACATTAAAAATTAAAAATTAAAAATTAAAAATTAAAAATTAAAAATTAAAAAACTAAAAATTAAAAATTAAAAATTAAAAATTAAAAATTAAAAAATTAAAAATTAAAAATTAAAAATTAAAAATTAAAAATTTAAAATTAAAAAATTAAAAATTAAAAATTAAAAAATTAAAAATTAAAAATTAAAAATTAAAAATTAAAAAATTAAAAATTAAAAATTAAAAGTTAAAAATTAAAAATTAGAAATTAAAAAATTAAAGATTAAAAATTTAAAATTTAAAAATTAAAAATTAAAAATTAAAAATTAAAAATTAAAAATTAAAAAATTAAAAAATTAAAAATTAAAAATTAAAGATTAAAAATTAAAAAATAAAAATTAAAAATTAAAAAATTAAAAATAAAAAATTAAAAATTAAAAATTAAAAATTAAAATTAAAAAATTAAAAATTAAAAATTAAAAATTAAAAAATTAAAAATTAAAAATTAAAAAATTAAAAATTAAAAATTAAAAATTAAAAATTAAAAATTAAAAATTAAAAATTAAAAATTAAAAATTAAAAATTAAAAAATTAAAAATTAAAAATTAAAAATTAAAAATTAAAAATTAAAAATTAAAAATTAAAAATTAAAAATTAAAAATTAAAAATTAAAAATTAAAAATTAAAAATTAAAAATTAAAAATTAGAAATTAAAAATTAAAAATTATAAATTAAAAATTAAAAATTAAAAATTAAAAATTAAAAATTAAAAATTTAAAAATTAAAAATTAAAAATTAAAAATTTAAAATTAAAAATTAAAAAATTAAAAATTGAA
>CAVMKG010000476.1:2500-157616 GCA_963682025.1 Cordilura impudica
TTAAAAATTAAAAATTAAAAATTAAAAATTAAAAATTAAAAATTAAAAATTAAAAATTAAAAATTAAAAATTAAAAATTAAAAATTAAAAATTAAAAATTAAAAACTAATAATTAAAAATTAAAAATTAAAAATTAAAAATTAAAAATTAAAAATTAAAAATTAAAAATTAAAAATTAAAAATTAAAAACTAAAAATTAAAAATTAAAAATTAAAAATTAAAAATTAAAAATTAAAAATTAAAAATTAAAAATTAAAAATTTAAAATTAAAAATTAAAAATTAAAAATTAAAAATTAAAAATTAATAATTAAAAATTAATAATTAAAAATTAAAAATAAAAAATTAAAAATTAAAAATTAGAAATTAAAAATTAAAAATTAAAAATTAAAAATTAAAAATTAAAATTTAAAAATTAAAAATTAAAAATTAAAAATTAAAAATTAAAAATTAAAAATTAAAAATTAAAAATTAAAAATTAAAAATTAAAAATTAAAAATTAAAAATTAAAAATTAAAAATTAAAAATTAAAAATTAAAAATTAAAAATTAAAAATTAAAAATTAAAAATTAAAAATTAAAAATTAAAAATTAAAAATTAAAGTTTAAAAACTAAAAATTAAAAATTAAAAATTAAAAAATAAAAATTAAAAATTAAAAATTAAAAATAAAAAATTAAAAATTAAAAATTAAAAATTAAAAATTAAAAATTAAAAATTAAAAATTAAAAATTAAAAATTAAAAATTAAAAATTAAAAATTAAAAATTAAAGATTAAAAATTAAAAATTAAAAATTAATAATTAATAATTAAAAATTAATAATTAAAAATTAAAAATTAAAAATTAAAAATTAAAAATTAAAAATTAAAAATTAAAAATTAAAAATTAAAAATTAAAAATTAAAAATTAAAAATTAAAAATTAAAAACTAATAATTAAAAATTAAAAATTAAAAATTAAAAATTAAAAATTAAAAATTAAAAATTAAAAATTAAAAATTAAAAATTAAAAATTAAAAACTAATAATTAAAAATTAAAAATTAAAAATTAAAAATTAAAAATTAAAAATTAAAAATTAATAATTAAAAATTAAAAATTAAAAATAAAAAATTAAAAATAAAAAATTAGAAATTAAAAATTAAAAGTTAAAAATTAAAAATTAAAAATTAAAAATTAAAAATTAAAAATTAAACATTAAAAATTAAACATTAAAAATTAAAAATTAAAAATTAAAAATTAAAAATTAAAAATTAAAAATTAAAAATTAAAAATTAAAAATTAAAAATTAAAAATTAAAAACTAAAAATTAAAAATTAAAAATTAAAAATTAAAAATTAAAAATTAAAAATTAAAAATTAAAAATTAAAAATTAAAAATTAAAAATTAAAAATTAATAATTAAAAATTAAAAATTAAAAATTAAAAATTAAAAATTAAAAATTAAAAATTAAAAATTAAAAATTAAAAATTAAAAATTAAAAATTAAAAATTAAAAATTAAAAATTAAAAATTAAAAATTAAAAATTAAAAATTAAAAATTAAAAATTAAAAATTAAAAATTAAAAATTAAAAATTAAAAATTAAAAATTAAAAATTAAAAATTAAAAATTAAAAATTAAAAATTAAAAATTAAAAATTAAAAATTAAAAATTAAAAATTAAAAGTTAAAGATTAAAAATTAAAAATTAAAAATTAAAAATTAAAAATTAAAAATTAAAAATTAAAAATTAAAAATTAAAAATTAAAAATTAAAAATTAAAAATTAAAAATTAAAAATTAAAAATTAAAAATTAAAAATTAAAAATTAAAGTTTAAAAACTAAAAATTAAAAATTAAAAATTAAAAATTAAAAATAAAAAAAAAAATTAAAAATTAAAAATTAAAAATTACAAATTAAAAACTAAAAATTAAAAATTAAAAATTAAAAATCAAAAATTAAAAATTAAAAATTAAAAATTAAAAATTAAAAATTAAAAATTAAAAATTAAAAATTAAAAATTAAAAATTAAAAATTAAAAATTAAAAATTAAAAATTAAAAATTAAAAATTAAAAATTAAAAATTAAAAATTAAAAATTAAAAATTAAAAATTAAAAATTTAAAATTTAAAATTAAAAATTAAAAATTAAAAATTAAAAATTAAAAATTAAAAATTAAAAATTAAAAATTAAAAATTAAAAATTAAAAATTAAAAATTAAAAATTAAAAATTAAAAATTAAAAATTAAAAATTAAAAATTAAAAATTAAAAATTAAAAATTAAAAATTAAAAATTAAAAATTAAAAATTAAAAATTAAAAATTAAAAATTAAAAATTAAAAATTAAAAATTAAAAATTAAAAATTAAAAATTAAAAATTAAAAATTAAAACCTAAAAATTAAAAATTAAAAATTAAAAATTAAAAATTAAAAATTAAAAATTAAAAATTAAAAATTAAAAATTAAAAATTAAAAATTAAAAATTAAAAATTAAAAATTAAAAATTAAAAATTAAAAATTAAAAATTATAAATTAAAAATTAAAAATTAAAAATTAAAAATTAAAAATTAAAAATTAAAAATTAAAAATTAAAAATTAAAAATTAAAAATTAAAAATTAAAAATTAAAAATTAAAAATTAAAAATTAAAAATTAAAAATTAAAAATTAAAAATTAAAAATTAAAAATTAAAAATTAAAAATTAAAAACTAATAATTAAAAATTAAAAATTAAAAATTGAAAATTAAAAATTAAAAATTAAAAATTAAAAATTAAAAATTAAAAATTAAAAACTAAAAATTAAAAATTAAAAATTAAAAATTAAAAATTAAAAATTAAAAATTAAAAATTAAAAATTAAAAATTTAAAATTTAAAATTAAAAATTAAAAATTAAAAATTAAAAATTAAAAATTAATAATTAAAAATTAATAATTAAAAATTAAAAATAAAAAATTAAAAATTAAAAATTAGAAATTAAAAATTAAAAATTAAAAATTAAAAATTAAAAATTAAAATTTAAAAATTAAAAATTAAAAATTAAAAATTAAAAATTAAAAATTAAAAATTAAAAATTAAAAATTAAAAATTAAAAATTAAAAATTAAAAATTAAAAATTAAAAATTAAAAATTAAAAATTAAAAATTAAAAATTAAAAATTAAAAATTAAAAATTAAAAATTAAAAATTAAAAATTAAAAATTAAAAATTAAAAATTAAAAATTAAAAATTAAAAATTAAAAATTAAAAATTAAAAATTAAAGTTTAAAAACTAAAAATTAAAAATTAAAAATTAAAAAATAAAAATTAAAAATTAAAAATTAAAAATAAAAAATTAAAAATTAAAAATTAAAAATTAAAAATTAAAAATTAAAAATTAAAAATTAAAAATTAAAAATTAAAAATTAAAAATTAAAAATTAAAAATTAAAAATTAAAAATTAAAAATTAAAGATTAAAAATTAAAAATTAAAAATTAATAATTAATAATTAAAAATTAATAATTAAAAATTAAAAATTAAAAATTAAAAATTAAAAATTAAAAATTAAAAATTAAAAATTAAAAATTAAAAATAAAAATTAGAAATTAAAAATTAAAAATTAAAAATTAAAAATTAAAAATTAAAAATTAAAAATTAAAAATTAAAAATTAAAAATTAAAAATTAAAAATTAAAAATTAAAAATTAAAAATTAAAAATTAAAAATTAAAAATTAAAAATTAAAAATTAAAAATTAAAAATAAAAATTAAAAATTAAAAATTAAAAATTAAAAATTAAAAATTAAAAATTAAAAATTAAAAATTAAAAATTAAAAATTAAAAATTAAAAATTAACAATTAAAAATTAAAAATTAAAAATTAAAAATTAAAAATTAAAAATTAAAAATTAAAAATTAAAAATTAAAAATTAAAAATCAAAAATCAAAAATCAAAAATCAAAAATTAAAAATTAAAAATTAAACATTAAAAATTAAAAATTAAAAATTAAAAATTTAAAATTAAAAATTAAAAATTAAAAATTAAAAATTAAAAATTAAAAATTAAAAATTAAAAATTAAAAATTAAAAATTAAAAATTAAAAATTAAAAATTAAAAATTAAAAATTAAAAATTAAAAATTAAAAATTAAAAATTAAAAATTAAAAATTAAAAATTAAAAATTTAAAATTTAAAATTTAAAATTTAAAATTAAAAATTAAAAATTAAAAATGAAAAATTAAAAATTAAAAATTAAAAATTAAAAATTAAAAATTAAAAATTAAAAATTAAAAATTAAAAATTAAAAATTAAAAATTAAAAATTAAAAATTAAAAATTAAAAATTAAAAATCAAAAATTAAAAATTAAAAATTAAAAATTAAAAATTAAAAATTAAAAATTAAAAATTAAAAATTAAAAATTAAAAATTAAAAATTAAAAATTAATAATTAAAAATTAAAAATTAAAAATTAAAAATTAAAAATTAAAAATTAAAAATTAAAAATTAAAAATTAAAAATTAAAAATTAAAAATTAAAAATTAAAAATTAAAAATTAAAAATTAAAAATTAAAAATTAAAAATTAAAAATTATAAATTAAAAATTAAAAATTAAAAATTAAGAATTAAAAACAAACTATTAAAAGTTAAAATTTCTATATTTAGTTTCTTACATGTATTATATATTTTTTTGTATTATATGTAATGCAGATAAAAACAAGTAAGAGTGTTAAATTCGGCTGTGCCGAATCTTTCATACCCTCCACCTCGGTTTGAGTATTGATAATAAATGTAAACAAAATATTGGAAAAATATGCATGCGTTTCCTATATGCATGCGTTTCCGGTTATATGACATAACTTCTCGTTTAATTTAGTTTTTGCTAATTAAATAGCTCGCCTTAACCTCCACTGCAAATGTAATGGTTGTGTATGGTGGCTATATGCATTAATCGTGCTAATTGGAGATGGCTGTATAGTTTCTTTTAACTGGCCAAATATTTCTTCATTGCGGTCGGATGGAGTAACAATATAATAACCAAAAAAAAGCTCTCTCATTTTTTTTTTATTAAAATATTGCCATATTTGGAAAACATAGAGAATAAATTTATAATAATAAATAATTAAATTAGGGATGCCAAACGCAAAAAACCAAATGTCCCAAACATTTTAAACAAAATAATTTATTATCTTTATTTTCTGAACAACTTCATAAAAAAAAATTGTGAAAAATAATATATGTATAAATAACATTCTCATCAAATTGCGTTTATTTATGTAACAATTTTTATGTTCCCAATTCTTAAATATCATTTGAGGTTGTCTAAAATTCATTGAATTTAAATTAATGTTTTCTGTAGTGCGAATTCAACGATCCGACAGAATTTCAACGATCCGACAATCGCAAAATATATCGACAGCTATTGTTGTTTGCACTGAGTACACACATCTTAACGACAGTCGACAAATCTATTTTTCTATTTATTTAAATTGTAAACGAGTGGCATCTCTGTCAGAATAAGCGAAAAACACAAGAAGAATAGAAAAAACAAATTACTTCGTGTTTGACAGGATGATTTTATGTTTATGTTTAATATCTCTATTTTTTTACTAAAATTTCTGTTTATTTATTTGAAAATGAAATAATGAATTGAATATTCTATTTAATTTTTTTATTTATATAAAAAAGTTTTTTAATAGAAGCAAAATATTTTCACTATTTTATGATTTTTATTTATGTATGACGACATTTCAACCTAAAAATTTAAGTTTTTATCGATTGAATGAACAACACAAAAATGGTTGTCGTTTAGATAACAACAACAGCTGACTTTAACAATAGCGAATATCGTTTAAAAATTTTACTGATAATTTTGCTTTTCTTTTTTAACGATTCGACAATCATTAAAAGAAGTTACTGAAAAGGTATTAATTTCTCCTGAATGCCAATATTTTTTTTTAATGTAAACATTTTTTAAATGTAAACATATTTGGTGTTTGTTTTGGAATTTCAATTTGTGTTTAACGAATAAAATTTATATGCATATTAAAGATGCAATTGATGTCTTCTAAATTTAAAATTATTATTTCCGACGTTTTGATATGATTTTCTGAAATTCAGTTAATATTTTCTAATTTATAATTGGAAATTTTAATTCCAGTTTTTAGAATTGATAGTTCCTTAAATTTGAATGGAAAATTTAAAAAGTGCAATTTCGTATTTATGTGAATAATAATGCTTTAGTAATTATAAACAATTTTTAAAAATTAGATGTAATCGCAATCAGAAATTTTGTAGGTAAAGCAGAATAATAATTCTATATAACTATGTAGAACCTTTTTAAGCAAAAAACTAATTGATAACTCGGTAGCACTATTTTGTAAAGACAACAAAAAGTTAATATGCCAAACTTATGTTCATATTTGTAAAAGAATAATGAAAAAACGTATGAAATAAAAGACCAGCCCGTGTATACTCTTAACATTGTTATGTATAATATCTATTTGAAAATATTGACATTCATGTTAAAATAGAAATAACTATTACAAAACTAATTAGAGCAAAAATTGTGGCGCCATCTATTGTGGCATAGTCACGCTGAGCAAAATGAAGTGACACTCTGTTAATGCAAAATAAATGTATTTTCCCCACAACAAGATTTTGCAGAATTTTATGTAAATAAAATAATATACCGATTTATTTCTAACATGCAGTTATTATGGATATACATATATAGAATATATGTATATTATTTGTATTATTTAATATGTGTATGTATGTATGTATATGTAAATATTACAAACAAAAAATAGAACATCAAACGTTTTTGTGTTTTTCTCTTTAAATAAATTAATACATAAAATTTTTTTTGCTAAATTTACATTGTTTTCTTTTTATTAACAACTAGGTATTTTAGCATTATTTGCTTTAGATGCTGGTGAATTTTTACTCCCTTTATATTAACTCGTAGTGTCTGCTTGTCGAAAAAATTTTGGATCGATTTGAACCCCTTTCCTGTGACCCAATCGATCGTGGCAATGACGGAAATGATCTGGTAAATTTTTTTAGTGATGCCAAAACAATGGAAACTTTTAAATTTTTCCACCAGAGTTGATAAAAAAAATGTACAAAGGGTTAGTTTTTATTATATTATTACCACAACGACCACAAAAACAACAAGTCCAGCTATGACAACAATATAATATTTAGAATAACAACAAAAAACTATAGAAACATCATATTTTTAATTTTTTTTTTTACTTTTTCAGAGATTTCCCTGGACCTGTTCCACCCATTTTAACGATTTTTGAAATAGAAATCTTCCCATGAATTTGGAGAATCATTCTCACTAAAAATGATCGCCTTAGCTATCCTATTGAGGGCGTGATCGTGACAAGAACAACATAGAAAGTTATATTTTTTCAAGACTTTTTATAGTTCTTCATTCAAATCTCGGGCCCTAATCGATCGATTTGGACGATTTTAAATAGCAAACTTTTCAGGATGTTAATGAATCATTTTTATGTCAGCGAGCACCCTAGCTGACGGATTGATGCCGCCATCATGATTTCCACAGACGGACAGACGGACATCGCTATATCAACTCCGGTTGTTATAAGGATCACAAATATATATATTTTATGGGGTCCAAAATTTTTTTTCTAATTATTACAAACGGAATGACAAACTTATATATACCCTCTGCACACTGGAGTGGAGGGTATAATAAAAAATAATTCAGATAAAAATATTTTAAAATTAGCTTATTTTTAATAATAATAATTTTTAGCCAAGAATCATTTGAATTTTGGTATTCAGGTTTAATGTTTCAGTATCGGCAAAAGTTTAAAAGTTGTAGCCGTACTCGACATTGGGTGAATATACAGTTTAAGACTCAGGTGGAGGGTATCAAAAAATTCGGCACAGCCGAATTTAACACTCTTGTTTTATTATCTTTTTTTTTATTATTGTATCAACACATTTTCTTTTTTCTTACTCACTCACTAATTCATTACCGCGACCGATTTATTTTTGCAACAGAAAAAAAAATATTTTACAATTTAAACATATATAAATATTTCAAAATCCTAACCATTGGTGGGGGGAATTATGAAATTTAAATAATATATATATATATTTTTTTTTAATTTAAACTAACACTTCCTGAAGGTTTGCGTTGATTTTAATTTCAGGGGTCATCAAAATGTTAGGAAATAACGACGCGAACACTTTTAGGTTTTTTAGAGAACTCTCGTTTATTTACAAAATTAACAACTTAAGTACTAAACATGAAAATCTTATTACTAAACTAGGCTACCTGGCACTGTAAGTATTGTCAGGATGTTGTGCGCACATGCAGCATATATAAATGTACAAGTTAACAACCAAAACATTCAAAATAAATTCTTTCCCACAAGTCACAAATAAATTTTTGGAAGTCAGGAAATTCATTTTTATTTATTCAGTTTCTTGCAATAATTGCTTTGAAGTGTTTTACTTATCTTTTAATGTAGGTGCAAATATATTTCCAAAGAATGCAGGAAATGGTTGCATGAGTCTTTTTATTTTGACAAAAATATTTTCTCACACTACAAAAAGGCTGACATTGATTATTATTATCTGCTCTCTATATTTTGTTCTTTGTTTTTATTAAGCAGAACGTTTGTATTGAAACTTTGTAAAAAAAAAAAAACATATAAAAACCCAAACAATAAATAAAATGTTTTCATTACTTTAACAACAACTCAGGTGAATAGTTTTATTTTTTTAATTGGCGCCCACCGTAAAAAACAAGTCGCGTTCAATATTCCTCAAAACAGCGAAAAAAGGTGACCACAAGAAAAAATTCTCAAGAAGTGCTTCGGTTAATCAATAACAATTCTATAGTTTTAACACAGTTTTGGAAAAAATCGATAAAATGACCCTATAAAATTTTATCATTGTTTAGTTGAATACAGCCCTCAAGAAGAGCTTCAGCTAAAAACTACCTTAAGTAAATAATAATTCTATACTAATTTTTTTTTGAAAGGCATAATCTCAAAAACTAAAAGGAAAATCTTATCGGAATACGATATGAAAAATTGAATTTTTTTTATATTTCGCCCATATTAGATGAGATAGTGGACAAAAGTACAAACCTCAACAAAAACACGACTCTGACAAAGACTCATCAACATACCTTGAGCAATATTTCCAGATATAAGGACAGACCTCTTGACAAAGGAACAAACCTCCCACCACGGTAAAGGAGTTACGGTCATTTTTAGGGATATCAGGATTTTATAGACGATTTATTAAAGATTATGCAAAAATTGCAAAACCCCTTACCCTACTTTTAAGAGGGGAAGAGGGACGCATGTCCAAAAAATGTCGGCAAAATTTTGAACAGTGAAGCTTTAAGAGCTTTCGTCGGAAGACGTTATGCTAATTTTCCCAAATTTTAATAGACAATTTCAATCGACCACTGATGCATCCAATTACGCTTTGGGAGCAGTCTTAGAACAAGATGGTAAACCCATCACATTCATATCAAGGACACTCAGTAAGAGTGAAGAGCATTATGCCACGAACGAAAAAGAGATGCTCGCCATAATTTGGGCTCTTAAGTCCTTAAGGAGCTACCTTTATGGAGCGTCCGCGGTAGAGATCTTTACAGATCACCGACCTCTAACTTACGCTCACAGTAACAAAAATACGAATAGCAAACTTAAACGCTGGAAAGCTATCCTGGAGGAGTATAACTATGAGATAAAATACAAGCCAGGAAGCGCCAATGCAGTCGCCGATGCGCTCTCCAGACCGACACAAATTAATTCGTTGACATCAACACAACACAGCGATGAAAGTTCTGGTCATGACTTAATTCCTTTCTCAGACACCCCAATTAATGTTTTCAAAAACCAATTGATAATTTCGACTAGCGACCCCTCTTATAAGTTTGACATACCGTTTCTAACTTATCACCGATATACAATCACAGATACAGATTTCACGGGGCGAAAACTATTGACAATTTTGAAGAAATATTTAAACCCCTCCGTAACCAATGGAATACTAACAGAAGACTAAATTTTAGGAAAAGTTCAGGAAATTTATTCATCCAGTCGATACAGAATCAGGTATACGTGAACAAGGGTTCAAGACTTAGTTTCGGACTCGGCACAAGAAACAAAAATATTAAACGAACACAAACGCGCACACAGGAATGCTGATGAGAATAAGGACCAACTGCTTGCAAAATTTTACTTCTCGCAAATTCGAGCGAATGTTAGAAGAATTGTTAAACAATGCAGGATCTGTTTGGAAAATAAATACGAACGTCATCCGGACAAAATAATATTGAAGAATACTCCTATCCCACAATATCCTGGACATTTCATTCATCTTGACATCTACCATACTAACAATAGAATAATACTTACAGCTGTAGACAAATTCTCTAAATACGCACAGGTTAGAATCGCCAAATGTAGGGCAACAGAGGACATTAAAACACCATCACAAGATCTCCTAATTTCCTTCGGAATACCGGAAAACATTGTACTAGACAATGAAAAATCCCTAAACTCTTCTTCTATCACCTTTATGCTAGAAGACTAGTTGGGTATAAAGATACATAGAACACCACCGTATACGAGTACCGTAAACGGACAGGTGGAACGTTTTCACTCAACATTAACCGAAATAATGAGATGCTTCAACGCGGAGAAAATGCATAATGATTTTGAGGATCTATTATATAACTCGGTTAATAAATATAATTACTCGATCCACTCCACAACTAATAGAAGACCAATAGATTTGTTCTCTGGAAGAATCGCCTTTGGTGACCCCAAAGCTCTTGAACGGAGCCGACTTCTCAATATAAAGAGAATTACTGACAAACAGGAAAAAGATATAGAGTTTCATAATAAAAAAAGAACGGATATTAAAAATTTTAAGAAAGGAGACGAAATTTTCGTGAAAGGCAATAGAAGACTTGGGAATAAATTGACGCCAAGATATAAGCGAGAAATAGTAAGGGAGGACAGAGGAGGAACCATTTTGACCAAAACAAAAAGAATAGTTCATAAAAACTTAATAAGAAAATAAAATTATATATTTCCAGGACGCTATTAGCCCTGGCTAGACCAGATATCCAAATTTTGGACTATACAAATTCGCAAGTTGTGGCCACTGAGACAGAACAATCAAAATTAGTAATCGGGACCTTTAAACTATTACATGTTATCGACTTAGAACAACACAATGAAATATTGACGACGCTCGAAGACACGATCAAAAGGGACATTACGAAGAAGGACGCTAATTACCATTTTCTCATGCATGAAGTAAATTCGTCAAGGGAGATTCTTGATGGATTAAAACCCCGACGCTCGGCAAGATCCATAGACGCCTTGACGATTTCCAAATTTTATCCGATCAGACAAAGAATCTATTAAGGAATAATCAAAATCAGATAATCATTAACAAGGTTATCAAGGACAGCTTGAAGTTAATAACGAACATGACAAACACTGTACTCAACTCCATTAAAACTTCTGATTCACTGAGGACTCATATAGTTAGGGACACCGAACGGAAACTGAGCGCCATACGCGAAGAGTTAGTAAATATCAACTATGCAGTCCAATGGGCCAAAAGCGGTATCATTAACTCGTTTATACTATCAAATTCCGAACATACATAAACATAATTGAAGCCCTTGCATTTGCAGAGGTAAAAATAGGATCTAGTAAGAAAACAGAATTTGTAAAAATTTATTTTTATGACCAGTAAAAAGCAAAAATCTGTAATAATTATTATGAATAAAAATTTTATTTTATGTAGAAACTCTGTACTAAAAATTAAAAACAAATGTAAAATGATTAATGAAGTATCTTTGTGCAAGAGAGAAAATGTTGAAAATATAACAGACACGAAATGTTTGCCTAACCTCTTATCAGGAATTCTGTCCATCTGTCCGACAACCAACCATCATCATTTACCAATAGTGGAAGAAGTTATGCCCGGTCTATTGCTTCTAAACGGTTATAAAGGTACGATTTTCATTGATAAAGATGAACTCCCTCTTAACGGAACATTCTTAGTGAAGTATCATAATACCACTATAAAATCGGAGATAAGGTATTTTTTAGCAAAGAGAAGACAATGGCTCGGCCCTTGCCGGCTATAGTTCAAGCCTCAAATGAAATATCTTCACACGAAGAGGTACTATCTCTGAAATTATTAAAAGACCTTCACCTTAATAACTTAGACGAGATACGCGATCTAACCCACAAAAGTAGAAATGTGCTCGTTTTCAGCCTTACCCTTCCTGGAATCATCACCTTGGGATTGATCCTCTTTCTTTAAAAAAAATTGTTGAGAAAAAAAAAATCCTTCAAAATAGAAGCCGTCCATGTTCACTCCGTTGATTATGATTCAACCAACGTGGAAGTTGGAATTTAAAAGGGGAGGAGTTAACAACCAAAACATTCAAAATAAATTCTTTTCCACAAGTCACAAATAAATTCGTGGAAGTCAGGAAATTCATTTTTATTTATACAGTTTCTTGCAATAATTGCTTTTACACAATTTCCTGCACACGAAAGTGTTTTACTTATCTTTTATTTCCAAAGAAAGCAGGAAATGGTTGCACGAGTCTTTTTATTTTGACAAAAATATTTTCTGACACTACAAAAAGCGCTGACATTGATTATTACTATTTGCTCTCTACATTTTGTTCTTTGTTTTTATTAAGCAGAACCTTTGTATTGAAACTTTGTAAAAAAAACATATAAAAACCCAAACAATAAATAAAATGTATTCATTACTTTAACAACAAATCAGGTGAATAGTTTTATTTTAATTAATTTATATATTATTATTGAGTGTGCGTACGTGGATTTTATAATGGTTAAAAATACTTAGAAATTTTTTTTCAATTAAATATTCTTCCTTTATTTACATATTTTAACAAATTTTGATATTTACATATGAGATCTTATCTTTACATATAGATATTGCAACAAATAATACATAGGTTCTAAAGATATTAAATAGTTTTTATATTATTTTTAATGATTTTTAAAGGAAAATGGGAGGAAAAAAACCTTTATATGATTTAATAAATTCAAATACTATCTGAAAATATTTATATGCTTATAGGAGGTTTATTAGAAATAATAGACCTCTATAAGCATATAATTTTCAATTTGGTGATTTCTTTTTAATATTACGTTAGTTCTCTACATTCTCTTATCAGTGGGTAAGAGGAATTTTCAATTTTGGCAAAGTAATTGTTATTAATCCTTGTTATGAAATCGATAATTTTTTCATAACCTGTTTCTTCATGAAGAAGATTTGTAGGATACCTCCAGGGCTTTTTATTTATCATTTTAAGACATTTGTTTTGTATAATTTGTAAGCGTTTTAGGTGGCAGTTGGCAGCGTCACTCCAAATAGGACACGCGTATGTTAATATCGGCCTTATAACACTTTTGAAAAGTAGATTTTTGTTTTTGGGGTTTAGAAATGACCTTCTATTTAGTAGTGGCCATAATGCTTTAAATGATCTTATAGCTTTTTGACACGTTGCCATAATATGTTGTTTAAATGTAAGCTTTTTGTCCAAGACAACTCCGAGATATTTGACCTCGTTAAGTACATTTATGGTATTATTTCCAATAAGAAGATGACGTCTTGGCAGTCTTTTGGGAGATTTGTTGAATGCAAAAATTATTGCTTGGGTCTTGTTTGGATTAATTTTGATTTTCCATTTGTGAAAATATTTACTGCAATTTACAAGTCCCTTTTCCATTTTCTTCAGGAGTGCGCTTGTAAGTTTGTTTGAAGAAATTAACGCAGTATCATCTGCGTAATAAGCAATTTTCATATATTTCGGGACTTTAAAATCGGATGTATATATCGAGTAAAGCAATGGCGACAAGACAGATCCTTGAGGCAACCCTGTGGTAATGGTTTTTGGAGATGATGTTTCATTATTAATCGCAACTTTAAAGTTTCTGCCGTGAATGAAATCTGAAATAAGTTTGCATAAATATTTTGGTATATTTGCATCAAGAAGTTTAAATACTAGGCCATTATGCCAAACGGTGTCAAACGCTTTTTCAATATCTAACAATATTAGACCCGTTGAACGTTTATTGTTTTTATTTCTGATTATTTGATTTTTGATTCTGTTTATTTGGTGCGTAGTGCTATGCCCTTTTTTAAATCCAAATTGTTCTTTGGCAACAATAGAATTGGTCGTTACAAATTCACTAAGACGAGAATGTAGTATTTTTTCAAATATTTTACCTAAGTTACTTAATAGACTAATAGGTCTGTAGCTGTTTGGGTTATTTTTTGGCTTACTAGGTTTGTTTATGGTTATAACCTTAGCATTTTTGAAATGGTTTGGGAAATAGTTGAGTTTGATGCAGCTGTTAAATATTATAACCAGTAATTTTAGAGCTTTGAGTGGTAGTTTCTTTAAGAGCAGGTTCGGAACATTGTCAAAACCAGGGGATTTTGAGGGTTTTATTGATGAGACAATATTCATTACTTCTTCAAGAGATGTATAAATAGCTGATTCAGAACTAGGATTTTCCATTTTAAAATTATTTACTGTTGTATTTATTAATGTATCCGCTGAGTGGTTGTAGTTCGAAGTGAGGTTATTTGCTTGGACAAATGTATTTGCCAGGATTTCAGCCTTGCCCTTATCAGATGATATTTTTGTATTTCCAATTTTAAAGTGAGAGATTTGATTTTTTCCCTTTCCTCGCAAGTTCCTGCTTATTTTCCAGAATGATTTATCACCTGGTTTTAAATTGGATAATAATTGACACCATTTCTTATTGCGCTCCGAATTAATACTTTTATCAATCATGTTACTTAGAAACTTAGTACATTGATTATAAAAAGTTTGCTCGGCTATATTTGAAGATCGTTGGCTTTTTCTTTTAAAGCTTCTTCTTAGTTTAATATATTTCACAGTACTTTGTGGTAATGTGTAATTATTTTGTTGCGTTATTTTAGGTGTGGACACATCCCTTGCTTCGAAAACTACATTTATAAATTTTTGGATTTCCTGATCAATAACTACCTTGGTATTGTATATATCTGAATATAACGTGATTTTATTGTCTAAAAAATTCATAAAAATGTTCCAGTTGGTTGCACTATAATCACAATAATTGAGGTCAACCTGCAAGGCCATTGATCTTTTAAGTGTACTTATAATGGGGCGATGGTCTGATGGTATTTCGTAATCCATTGGTTTTACGTCTATATTTAAAGCGGAATTGCTTAAAATAATATCGACTGTGGATGCTTCGCGATTGTGTTGATGGGGGAATAGGGTTGGACTATTAGGATAGTGAATGAAAAAATTGCTTGATTGCTGTAGGTTGTTGAGTGCAATTCCTGCAGTATTATTTGAACGGCAATTCCAAGAACAATGTTTGGCATTTAGGTCACCAAAAACTATATATTCTTTGGTGGAAGGTGTTAGGTTCAAGATATCAGCACAGAAGTTATGGGTATATCTTGGTGAATATAACGAAGATACAACAATATGTCTATTATTTATGATAACTTCAATTGAGATGTTTTCGATTGATGAGGTGTTTGATATAAAGAGGTTTTTATGAGCGACAGATTTGTGAATTAACAGAGCTACTCCTTCTCCGGACACACACTTGTATGATGTTGTTCTGCACATATCATACATGCAGCACTACGATAACAATGTTCACCGCCATGGCCATACATTAAACAGTTCCAGCATTGAGTTGGTTTATTTCTGGATCTAGATTTGTATTTTTTCCAGGAAATTATAATATTTGAAATTGTTCTTACATTTCTTAAGGCAGTTGGGTTAAAATTTTTACGTACAAATTGAACTTTGTAAACTGCATTGTTGTTCGAACTGAATTTGGTGACTATTTCAACTACGGAAGAAGGGGAGAGGTTGTAGTTTTTTAGCTCTGCGGTGATGTCCTCAGTTTTTATGCGGGGTAGACCGTGTAAAAAATGGTGTATAACCTATTATCTTTGGAGCCATAGGAGTGAAACTCCAACTTACTCTCTTTAAGAATTTGCTTGTAGCATTCGTACATTTCTTTACTTGGAGCAAAAATTTTAGTACCAATTGAAGTACGTTTGAAAATACAATCTTTACCAAGTAGTTTTTGTATTTCTGTAAATGAGGCGTTAGCTTCAACAACAATAGGTGGAGGTTTGTGTTGTTTAACCTCGTTAATATTTGATACAGGAGTTACGTCCATATCATTAAGGCCAGTAAGCAGGCTAAATCTGTTGCTTGAAGTTGACGCGATGTTCGGGTTAAAACCCGGAGGAAGTTTTGTCATCTTCTTGTTGGCAAGGAGCTTTCTTTTTGATGAAGATTTGGCCCCTCGGGCCATCGCTAGATTTTTTATTCCTGTTTTAAGCTGAGCTGACTACCACGTGAGTTCAAAAGAGATCAAGAATAGGCAATTGCAAAAACAAAAATATACACTTGTTATTAATTTTAAATAGTTGTACTCTAAGCGCTTTAATTATTTACACGACCGTTCGTAAAGAGAATTAGATTCGAGTGAATACTTAGAAATACGATAAGGATACTATTTGGGTTTTTCTTACAGCTTAAAATCCCTTTTTACTTAAATAAATGTTAGTAAAACGTAAGGCTAAATTTTCCATAGTTATTAGATATGGAAAACCAAACTCGCAATAAACTAGCTTAAGTACAATTTATGACAAAATACGTACAGTTTTTATAAAACTGAACAATTTAAGAAAGATTATTTGTATACTTTGTATATGAGTATTCAGTAAGAAAAAACACGATATTGAAAGAAATATACATCTTCCTTAAATTAACCTCTAATATTGTTTGGACTAATAATTGTTTCACGTTCCTAATTTTTTATATTTAATCAAAATTTAAATTTAAAATTGAAAACCTAAAAACTAAAAACTTTAATTAAAAAATTGAGAAGCGCATATAAAACTAAAAATTTTAAATTGAAAAATCAAAAAATTAAAAAACTAAAAACTAAAATTGAAAAATTGAACAGCAAATATAGAAACTAAAAATTTAAAATTGAAAAATCAAAAATAAAAAAACCAAAAACTAAAAATTAAAAAAATTTAAAAGCAAATATAAAAACTAAAAATTTTAAATTGAAAAATCAAAAATTAAAAAATTAAAAACTTAAATTAAAAATTGAAAACCTGAAAACTAAAAACTTAAATTAAAAAATTGCAAAGCAAATATAAAAGCTAAAAATATAAAATAGCATGGAAACGTGACTTCATTTTAATGCGCTGTTTAAAATTTTTTCTTTGAATTAGTTCTATCTTTAATAAAATAATATAATTTATAAACGATTCCAGTTATTACAACCATTTATAATACTCTAAAATAAAACTATAATAAAAAGAATAAAAAACTATAATATTAATTAAAACAACTGTAGGAACTAACAGAAATACACCTATCTATAATAAATTAAACTAAAAATTAAAAACTAAAAATTTAAAAACTTGGATTATAAATTGAAAACCTGAAAACTGAAAACATAAATTAAAAAATTTAAAAGTAAATACAAAAAACTTGTTTGAAAATCGTTAATATTTAAAAAAAAAATAATAAAGATTTGATCGTTAATATTTGAAAAAAATAAAAATTTTGGTCTGATGTAAAACAAATTTAGTAAATAAATATTAAAGTCTGAAAAACGGTATTAACATTGGTTATAATTTAACTTAATAAGAAACAAAAAAAAATATATTGGAATAATTCAATAGAAAGGAACATATAAACTTGAATAAACGAATATTTTCTCAAATAAATCTAAAAAAAAATGGGTTTTGTGAATGAAAAATATGTTGTCAGCTCTAAAAAACCTCAATAGAATATATAAAATGTATTTAAATTCAAAGTTAACGGATATATTTTTACTTAATAGAGAAGCTAAAATATATTGGAAATGAAAAAGACTATAGTAACTAACTGAAAGATATTTGAAAATAAAAAATAGTAAACAAATTTGATTATGTGAAATATGATTTCAAAAATGTTTTGAAATAAAAATTTAAATATGATAAATTTTTTCATTGAATTACTTATAGGTTTAATAAAACCATAAGGCTTTTGGTTTGTTAATAAAAATTTAAATGATCTTAAACTAGTTCTGTCAATAGCAAATATATACACATTTTTCCTTCTCTGGTAACTTTTTTTTAATAAAAAAAATGTATAGTGTCTTTTTAGGCTTCAATAAATCATAATGTTGCCACCTCTACCAAATATATTAATAAATAACGAAAAAAAAGTTTAATAGTATTGTAACTATAAGTAAAGCGAATATAGGTTTGAGATTTGCTAAAGAAAAAACCGCATTTAGGTTTTTGAACATGAATATAGCCAGAGGGCGATTCAAAACTGAATGTAAAACTACATTTAGGGTTGTGACTTTGTTAAAAAATAGTGTTGCCAGTACAAATTTTTCCTTATCTGGTAACTTTTTCAAATAAAAAATATGTATAGTGCCTTTTTAGGCTTGAATAAATCATAATGATGCCACCTCTACCAAATATATTATTAAATAACGAAAAAAAGTTTAATAGTATTGTAACTATAAGTAAAGCGAATATGGGTGTGAATTTTTGTTAGTAAACAATTTTAAATTAAGCTTTTGGTTTGTTATACATGGTGAATAATAATAGTTAATGGTTGATTCAAACAATATGAAAACTATCAAACTGCATGAAAAACCGGATTTAGGTTTCTGAACATGAATAATAATAGTCAGAGGGCGATTCAAGTCTGAATGAAAACTGCATTTAGGATTGGGACTTTGTTAAAAAAAAATAGTGTTTCCAGTACACATTTTTCCATATCTGGTAACTTTTTTAAATAAAAAAATGCATACTGCCTTTTTAGGCTTCAATGAATCATAATGTTGCCACCCCTACCAAATATATTAATAAATAACGAAAAAAGTCGGTAAATCTATTAAAATAACGCTAAAATAACGGGAAAAGAGTTAAGAATCTGCTAAATAATGGGTAAAAGATTTCGAATCTGCTAAATAATGAAAAAAAAGGTTGATGAATCTATTAATATAATGCAAAAAAAAACGGGACAATTCAAACTTAAAGGAATAAAAAAAGTGCTGTCCAGTAAAAAGGTGTGCATTTAGGTTTGTGACTTTGCTAAAAAATAGTGTTGACATCCCAAAAGCCAGTGTTGCCACCCTAAAAGAACTTGATGTGCTCATATGTACTAGAAAAGTGGGCCAGAAGGTACACAGCTATACTACTAAAACCCATAGCTTGTGATTTGTTTTACGTAAGACAATTACATTCAAGACTACTCAAGCCAGGGCCGATATTTTATTATTTAAAATGGGAACTGTAAGCTTTTTGGAATATTCTATACCAAGTATTTTTATATATGTATGTATATTACAATTTTTTTTAAAGAAAAAAGTCAAAATCAGTTCTGTGAAGCTGTCAGCCCACTTGAAAAACAAAAAAAAACCATTGACTAAGCAAAATGAACATGCACCATAAAAGGCGGCCAAAAAGGAAAAAACAAAACAACGACGACGAACAATATGATGATGAGATGCTGGATAATGTAGCCGACATGTTGGATGGAGAAGAATCGGAAGTTTTGCAGTTGAAAAGAAGCACAAAACAACGAAAAGTAAACATGCTGCTGGTGATGATGAAAGTAAACATGATGATAACAATTGTTTCCGTTTTGTGTTTGCCAATGATAAAAAGCTTGACATGACTCTTTTCATAAAACGTTGCATTAATCAGTTAATCAACGCAAAAATAACAATTTTAACTTGGAATGCATAACTTGGGGCTTTGAAGATAAAAAATGTTAATGTAGATGCAGAGAAAGAAAACGAATTGAATCAAAAGAAGTTGGAGGCACATCATCAACGTTTGTTGAGTTTATTGAAAAAGGAACGCAAACAACATAAGAAGTTGGCTGAGTTGAATGAGGAGTTGGATGAGACAAGAGCCAATTCTAAGGTTTTGGGTGACATTTTGGAGGGTTTTGCTGATGCTTGTAAAAATTTGCTTTAAGTAAGACAATTACATGCACTTCCACTCAACACAGGGCCGAAAGGAAGGAATCACAAATTACTATAGCTGAGGTAACCATTGGTCCAGTTGCTGGTGGCGAGTCAGGAAATTTTTCGTTGAAATTCGTTGAATTGTAGTATTATGACTTGCATGTAGAGTGCGTGTCAGTGCTCCTCATCGTAATTTCTCTGGTAATATTCCCATCACGTTGAGTAATATACCGCTGGCTTCATAAATAAAACATTAATTTTCTACTTTTTTATTTCTATAAGTAGACGGACTTGTACACCTTCGAATGAAGTTAATGAAGGATTAAATTTTGATAAACGTAAACAATAGAAGCAACAAAATCAATACGAAAAGAAAAAATGTAAGTTCATGCAATTGGCGGTATGGTCAGAGTGGAATTATGTTTTCAATTTAATAAAATATGTGAATTATATTTTCACCAGCTCGAAAGCAAATAAATCTTAGTAGGAGAGAACGATTGCAGTTTAATTTAAAAGAATTACGCCAAACAATCCACTTAACAACTGTATTGTTTGTGTAATTTCGTGTCCGTATTTTTCGATCTGCAATTACCCATAATTTTTTATGGGATTGAGATCTGGTGATTGGGCTGGCCATTCCAAAACACTAACTGCATTAGATTGAATCCATGCGGTTACAAAGTAAAATATGAAGACACCTCTAAAAATGTTCAAAGTCTGTGTGTTTATTGTAATAATTAAGTATTAAGTTTATCAAACTGTTTACTTATTCAAATATTTTGTTAACATTTGTAAAAACTCCAAATATTGATGTAACCGTAAAACCCAGGTGGTTGGTATCACAGATTCTGCATTGCCGAACTTAACAATCTTGTTTCATATCTATTTCTTAGTATTTTTGATTACCTCTATTGTGTCTTACCATAAAACCATTGAAATTTAATAAAGAAACACTATATTTACTTTTATAAAATCTATATATTTTATATATTGCAAATATATAAGAAACTAAAAAGTTTATTATAGTTACAATATAATTGGCAAAATAGGAATTATTAATAAAAAAAAATAACATCTTCCAGCGTTACGGATCATCGACCTTCTCAGGTCTAGATCCGACATGTTCTCTTAGAAACAACACCACCTCGCGAAGGATGTGGTTCTACAACACGCATGACGGTGTTAGGTAAGTAGAAGCTAGGTGTTTCAAATGCATATGTGCATTCTTATACACTATGTAGCACGCTACACTTGCCCCTGGATTACAACGAGTGACAATACAATTGATTCTTTATGAAATTAAAATGAATAGTTTAATTTTTTAAATTGCATTGTATTGTCACTTTCTGAAACTCCTAAGTCTCAAAAAATTAATCGGTCCTTCCATAACCAAAAACTAAAAATAAAAATTCATAAAAATTGAAAAATCTTAAAATTCAAATACTCTACTCATAAGATACCAAAAGAAAATAAAAATTAGTTAATGGAAATGGAAAGCATATTATATAATAATAATCCTTGTCTCCTTTTAAGCGAATATTGATTTAATGTTTAAGTCAATCATTAATCGCTTATAAAAAGACCTGGGTGCAATACATGCAAATGATTAATTACATAAAACAAAAACAAAATAATAAAAACATATTTAAATCAATTAATAATAAAAATATATTGTGTGTCGTTTTTACATTTTAATCATAAATTGAGCTGTAAGGAGTGAATGTTAATACATATATGGTTTGTGTTAATATATAAGTGCGTTTGTTAGTATACAATTAAGAAATGTGCTGAACTAAAGCTTAAATCCAAATAAATCAAACAAAAGCTACAACATGAAAACCGGATAAACAGGCCAAAATAAAATTGCATTAAAATATCAATTTTTGAAACAGTTTTTTTTTTTTTTAAAAAACTTACATGTGTGATATGCACAGAATTTTATAACCATAATTTTTGACTTTATGCTTGGTGTTGAAAACACGAAGAACCAAATAAATACGCACACGAATATACATATTTAAAATATCTTCACAGCAAAGATAATGATCAACCTTAATCAATTCACTGAAAATAATATTACTTATTTCTTTACGATGGCAGTTTTTATTGAAAAGTCTTTCAAAATGTTCTTCTAATGAACTAATATATTTAACAAAGTCTTGAGGAGGTTTGACTAGGTGACATCTGTCAAATTGCCTTTCAAAGGTGAAAAGAAACTCATTTGAAGTTGGTTCATCACCGAATTGTGGAAATGGAGCTTCACATTTGAGCGATCGGTACATCTTTAGATAAAAATACCCACGAAAATAATGTAATGCGTACTGGTGAAGGACTGCACGCTCATTATTCTCAAAATGAGGAATTTCGTGAGAAGAAATTGAAGAAGAAAGAATTGGATTGGGGTTGATTTGAAAGCTACCCAATTTTTTATTTAAAATTGAATTGAATGCAGATTATGAGATTGCCATTACTCATTACCTTTATATAATGTGAGCCCCAGCGCTTCCGAAAAGAGCTTGAAAAAATTTTGGGCGTCATGCGGACGTTGTTACCGGATCTTCTACGAATTTCACCAAAAAGAGTGCTCTAAGTGATCCTGATCTAACTTGCGAGTTTGGATGCTCTCAAAACCTTTTTGTTTAAAAAATGCGAAAGACCAATTAAGGGTGCACTATTAAGGCACTAACCTTTTATAAAACTATATATATTCGTTACATCCACATTGTTATCATCGATAATATGAATTCCTTTTAATTTTCTTGAAAAATCCTCGAGGAATTCAATTTGCTCAAGAGAGCCTGTAAAACGAGCGCGTTCTGCTCGGCTGCTATGTATATCGAAAAGATCATTAATAAATGAAAAATATTCGGCAGTATTAAGAATTGTGGGAGCTTTTGAATTATCACATTTCCCAGAAGCATATAAGCAGCACATAGCAGTCCTACTCAGAACTTGAGCAGCTAATTTGACTTTCATTCTGTTTAAGTGATTCGGATAAATAGGCTCATTAGTTAGCTTATAAGCTCATTCCATTGTATTCTTCAATTCTGTGTTATAAAAATAAATTAGATCTTTCCAAGATACAAATTTTCCATCAAAATAAACTTTTTTTTCGGAAATTAAGATGAAAGTTTCGGGAACTTTTTAAAAGATATGGAGCATCATGTGAAAAAAAAATTTTTTTATCATCCACTAAAAACAATGGCCGTTCAGGACTTACTCCAAGAATTTAAGCCAAATTTCTAAAGTTTTTGCTACAAACGAAGTGACAGGGTATTACGCATATTTGTTGCACCTTGAAAATTGCCTCCGTTAGATATTTCTTTAAAACAGGGCCTTTGCAAGCGCCTTGAACAAAGAAATAGGAAATTGCTTGTGACCAAGAATCACCAAGTATTCCCTCTGCCATAATAACAACCACACTAGTGGCTGCAAGCCAGGAACGATTTTCATCGCCGCAGTCTACCAAGCCTACTATTTTGTCTTCCTTTTTATCACAGTCCAAAAAGGTTTTGAGGGCCACTTCGTCGCAGGATATAGTCACAAATTTTTTTACTTCCGACAAATCGCGCGAACGTATTTCCAAAGCTTCAAAACTGCCAGACAAATTACCAGGGTTTTTAGGCCAGGACTCTATGAAGTGATATAAAGTCCTTTCAGAAGGCCAACTTAATTCTTTTAAATTTCTATAAACAACAGGGGATAAGAAAAAATCTGAAAGTGCACATAGTTTAAGACTAGCATCGTACCGGCGCGCCTTGTCTGCTTTAGGAAAATTATTGTGTGCATTGTGATGAATTACACCCACCTCTCGACATTTTGTGAGATGTATCATTTTTTGCGTTTAACTCAGATTTCAAATTTTCTGATAACGTCTTTCAATTTCATATTATAGTAGAAACAAATTTGTTGTATTTGTTTAGACTTTTATCATTTTGTAAAATTCAATTTATTTTTATTTTTTATAATCCTAGTCTTCTAATCCCTCAGCTTATTTGTAAAACGTATTTAATTTTCGTAGTTATTTTCACAAAAACATATAAACATGTTAGTTAAACATTCTCTATATAATGCGTAATATTTTGTAGAACTTATTTAACTTTCGTAGTTATCTTCACAAAAATTCTGTTAATTTAAGAGTCTCTGTTAAGTATTTAACATTTTTAAAAAACGTAATTAACTCTCGTCGCTAACTTCGTCCAATTATATCATTTAGTAAAAAAAGTTTCTTGCATTTTTTTTAGATTTTGATCTTTTTGTAAAATTTAATTTTAATTTTTTTTTTTGTAATTTACTAGTCCCGATCTACTAATCCTAAACTCCTGTACGTATTTGTAGAACGTATTTAGTTTTCGTAGTTATCTACACAAAAACATATAACGATATTAGTTCTACATTCTCTATAAAATGCATAACATTTTTCGTAGTTATATTCACAAAAATTCTGTTACTGTAACAGGCTCTGTTAAGTATTTAACATTTTAAAAAAACGTAGTTAACTTTCATTGCTAACTTCTCACCCTTTCGAATTTAATTTAACAGTCTCTGTCAAGTATTTAACATTTTTAAAAAATGTAGTTAACTTTCGTCGCTAACTTCATACCATTCGAAATAGTTCGATAAGGTGCTGAGCCCCATATGAGGGTTTATATATAAGCACCAATAGTTTACAAAAAGATCAAATATATGAAAATCGTTCGTTACATTTTTGAGAAAGTGTTAAAATGCGTCTGTTGCTTAAGTTAATTCCGGAATCGTGAAAACCTGAAATGTCAATGTTTGTTTCGACTTCTTCACCTAATTCCCCGTACGTCCATTAAGTAAGTATTCAATATCTGGTATTCTTTAAAATCTTCACCTATTTCTTCAACTGTCGTAGTATCCGCCAATGTACTTAAACCATCTATATTGAAATTTTCACTAGAAAATGAAATTTGATTTATACGCAAAAAATTTGAAGTTGACCGTAAATCATCTAATATTTCTAAATTTGAATTTTAAATTTGTTCAGCATTTACAGTTTTTTTATATAAAGCATATCTAGATAATTTTTTCCCATTAAAATGTTCATGCGCAAAATGCCGACTGCATATAAAAAGGGCTTTCACCTATACTTCATACCTAAAATACGAAGCTATTCGGCACGTCTTAAAAGAAAATAAAAATATTTAAGCATGACAGCAGAACACACATCTCTTTTCAACAAGTCTAAAATCATGGCGGCTACACAACTATAGCCTGTCAAAAATAAAATACACACGATTATATGAAAACGATTATTTTGACACCAGCTGCACGGCTACACGACTACTTTTGTCGCTTTAGTCAACTTAGGTTAATTTCTACTGTTGTTGGCTACAAAACAAAAATAGTGTTGACAATATAACAAAATATGTAAAAGAAATTAGTGCTATGAAATATTTTATTTTGTTTAAAAAAAATCGCAAAATGATATGCTATAATTCCATTAATAATCAAAAGGGGTTAAATAAATGTTTTTATTTATTTTTACGTTATAATAATGCATTATAAATAAGTAAATGTATATTTAAGTCAAGTTTATATAGAATCATACATGTCATAAAGTAAAAAAAAATATAATTGGCACTACTGAAATAAAAATGCATTTGTATAAAAACAGCTGCTTATATTATTGTTACATGATGCTGTCGTTTTCAAAAAAATTAAGTAGCTGACTACACGACTACAATTGCTGCCAGCAGCTTTTGTGGTCGTGTTGTCGTGTAGCCGCAGTCGTTTATGTGTTTCATGCATAAGAATACAAAGTAGTTATGATTTTTAGAAATATATGTATACTTTATTCTTATATACCACGTTCTATTTACAAAATATATGGGCAAATCCGAAAAAATGTATACCAAACGCGAAATTTGAAAGTTATCAAAACTGAGTATATATGGGCAAATCCGAAAAATGTATACCAAACGAGAAATTTGAAAGTTATCAAAACTGGGTATATATGTTAATGGAATAAAATGCTATATACTCAATCTTCAAAACAAATGAAGGATCATGTTTTCTGGTGATCCATTCAAGAGCGGCAGGGCTATATCTACACCTGCCTCATATTTTCATTTATTCTTCTAAAAGAAGGGGCTTTTTAGGTGGTCGTAAAAATCGAACCGAACTTAAAATATATTTAAATGCATACAATTAAATGTAAAAAGCCTTCGAAAGAAATTCAAAAGATATAAATAATGTTAAGCAAAGATGGGCACACAGTGTGTAACTTATGTCACAAAAAAAAGGTTTTTTTAATTTCACGGTTTGAATTTATTTTTTTTTTCAAGCTAACAAGCTTTGTAAACAGTGCTAATGGTGAACTTTGAAAAAAAATATGCCTACTTATATGAAAGGTTAATTGAAAATATATATACAAAGTGTGTAACGTACTTCACAATATGAAAATACTCTTAAATGATATTTATTGAAAAAAAAAAAACGATTTCGAACGGTTAAAAAGTGTATGTGAAATAGGGAGGTGGGGCACATGACTAAGACCCATTTTTTGAGATATCAGTTAAACCTAGTTTTGTTAAACCCAGAATTTATTCATCAATTCCTTTATGAATTTGGACATGTCTGAAAAAATTAATTCTCGGTTTAACTAAGCTAGGTTTAACTGACATCTCAAAAACTGGGCCTAAGAGTGTCAGCCAGGCGCCTTTCCATGCTTCCCGTCTTATTCTTCAAGCAAAAGCAAATATTTTTTTAATGCTTTGCGGGAAGTAAGCGAGCTTCCGTTTTCTTCTTCGCCGAGTCGCCGATGCAGTTGATGTATAAGTTTTTAATCGGAGAAGATTTTTGCAATCTTGGGTAATGTTTTTAAAAATAAATATATTCTTATGAGCATTCCAAAATTCGTAAAGGAATTTGATGTGAAATGTTTTGAATGGAATTTTTTCGCTACATCCCACGGTAAAGGCGCTGTGGATGGAGTAAGAGCTGTTGTAAAGCGGAAAGGTTGGCAACTGGTACGATCACAATACCTTATTTCAAATAATACTCGGGAATTTCACAAGCTAGCAAAAGCCAATATAAATGGGATTTCGATGATATAAGCTTCAAAAAATTATATTAAAAGCACAACACTGAAAATCTCCCAAACCTCGTTGAATGAGAGAAATATTCCAAAAATTGAATCGTATCATTTTGTTGCGCATTATAACGATTCCAAAATCGATGTTGCCCGTACATCAGGGTCTAAAAAATAAAAATTGATTGAAATGCTTAAAAATATTTATATAAAAGAAAATTGTTGTTTCATTTACATATATCAGATCGCAAGAAAAAGTGTAAAAAGTGTAGTTTAGTACCCCTGAATATTCCTCTTTCTTTTTCGTTTTGGGAGTTTTCATAGTTACTATGCAAAATTCGCTAAAAATTATCGAATTGCATGTTGACTCTAAGCCGACTTCCGTTTTGTGTAATGTAAGTCACAGCACTTTCGGCACGAATATTTTGTTTCCTCAAAGACATTGAAATATAAGTTAAATGGATTTTGAAAGTACTCCCAAAGACCTATTTTAACTGAAGTTTATAAGCAAATATCTCATTCATAATTCAAACGGGATTGATATAAACTAAATAATAAGCGTACAAACGTAACGTACGTCACGCTGGATTTGCCCATATGCTTTTCAGATTCCGTAAAAACTTATTAACACACTCTTGTTTAGCCCTTTCGCTACGTCCTTTTATTGTGAAATGCCAAAAATCTAATTCTTCGATTTTGTCATTCTTTTGGCTGTAATAACAAAAAACTGGAACAATTTTTAAAATTTTTTCACCTATATGTTTTTATACCTTATACCACTATGTAGTCAGGGTATAATGACTTTGTGCTAATGTTTGTAACTACTGTGACGGCCGTTTATTTTTGGTGATGACTGTACTTAACAGCACATACAAGTCACGTTAAAACGAAACGTTATTTATGTATTTTGCCACGTAAAATTTTTGTGAAAAAAAAAATACCGGTTCGTCTGTATGTGATTTGTTTAAATGTTTGTTTTGTGTTTTCAGTACACTTTAATAAAAACACTTGATGTGGGTTTTTTTGTTACCAACCGCCTGTTTTATTATTGTATGTCCATTCACTCAATCATAAACTTTGCAATCAGTCTGGTCAAACCACTTTTTTTGTTCTTGTATTGATTTCACGTACTCTCATCGTCATACAAGAGTGAGCTTGTTTTCAATGCTAGAGAGTATTATGAATGAGTGTGAATGGTCTCAAGGAATGGTTGCGAATTTTTTTTTTTTTAACAGGTTTTTATCTTGAGATGAATGAATGAATGAAGATAGGTTGAATAGAAAGAATATAATTTTGATTAAGGGAGTTGAAGTTTTGATATTGAAAAGAAAGGTTGAGGAAAAACCTTAGATTAAATTAAAATTAAGTTATAAAATAAGAAATTTAAAATTTAAGAAAATTAAAATTTAAGAAACGGCGCGGCATGATGAACAAAAACTTTAAATACTAAAGTGAAATTGTAAAAAAAAAACTTAATTTAGTTCAACAATTCAATTAAAAATAATGAAAATTTTGAGTGTCTAAATAAAACTAAAGAATGTTAAGTTAAACAAAAATAAAATAAATGTGTTTTTTATTGAATGGAAAATGAATTAGTTGACAAACTGTATATTATATAAACTTTTGTGAAAAATAAATCCGAAAATGAAATTCCAACAATATAAAGTAGAACATGTTTTCGAAAACGTCGAGCGGAAGCGGATTCCGACGAGAATGTTTATGATAAACGCTAAAGTTGGCTGATTCTGGTATGTGATTGATTTATTAAACCGAAATTTTGAAATTCGTACAATGGAGTTTGTGCCCGTACGTTAAGTGCTAAACACAACACCAAATTAATTTATCAATAGAAATAAATATATTTAAAAAAAAAAATGTAGAATTCCTAACTTTTCCTATATTTAAAATCCTGTTAAAATCTAAAATTAAACTAAGTTTAAAATTACAAATAAAATACAAATTTTTCTAAAATTTAAAATTAGAGCTAAAAATTTTCTAAATTTAGATTAAAACTAAATTAAAAAGTCTTTTAATATAAAATCCAACTAAAAATTTTTTTCGTATATTACGAAATGTTTATAATTATAAAATTAAACTACAAATTTTACTACGTTAAGAAATTTTATGAATTTAAGCTAAATAGAAATAAATTTTGCTAAAAAATTAATTTTCCTACCTAAATAAATATTTCTAATTATAAATTAAAAATTTTTTAGATGTAACATTTTCTAAAAGTAAAAATTTTTTCTAATAATTATATATTGTTAAAATTAAAAATTTACATAAAATGAATTGGGCTAAAAATAAAAATTATGGTAAATATAAATTGTGCTAAAAATTAAGTAGTGCTAAAATTCGAATTTTGTTAAAACTAAAAATTTCATAAATTAAAATAATTTTCTTAAATATGCATAAAATTAAGCTAAATTTAAAAATTCTCCTAAAATTAAAATTATGCTATACTTTAAAATTTTTCTAAAATTAACATTTTCCTAAAATTAAAATTTCCCTAAAATTAAATTTTGCTAAACTTAAAATTTTGCTAAAAATAAAAATTGGCTAAAAAAAAATAATTTAAAATTAAAATTAAAAACCTAATGAAGGGTAAATAAAGATTTGTATATAACCCAATGTAGGAAACCAAACCAAATCAAATTTGTTCTTATCATTTAAGTGGGTTACCTCCAAATAAGATGGATCATAGGTAACAAGGTAGGGAGGGCAAAAGAGGCAGAACACCTCGTCCCCAATCCCAAGGTAGGTATGGCCATCCGTCCCATTAGCGACCGTTTTTCAGCTTTTTTTTTAATCGCACGTGAAATCTGTAGTGCGGTTTACCTGGGCCTGAGCAAGACCCCACCCATCCGGCGAGCTAGGCACCACGCCAGCACGTGCGTACCGCAAACGCTCAGGGAAACGGAAGCGGAACGTTGCACCGCACCATTACACTACCAGAAATAGTTGACCTAGACCCATCTTTTATTATACCGATCGACTCAGAATCACTTTCTGTGTCGATTTAGCGATTTCCGTCTGTCTGTCCCTCCGCCTGTGTGTCCATGTAAACCTTGTAATCAAACTACAAGTCGCAAATATGAATATATTTTGATGAAACTTAGTACATATGCTTTCATTGGCCACAGGATGAACGCTAATGAAATTGGTGAAAATCGGTCCATGTTCAGGCCTAGTCGCCATCGACTTAAGTTCCCATAATATCTAAATTATCGTATAGATCTCGGCCAAATTGGGTTTGTGTATGTTTATTACATCCATTTATCAGTAGCCTAAAATGTTACCCTATAGGGCAATTCTTAGTCATAGCCCCACGTGAAGCTATATCTCGATCTTCTCTTAAATCTAAAAACAAAAATGTTGCACAAATTTTTCTCAAATTTGGTTTGTATATGTTTTTGCAAAAACTAAGTGACCTTACCAAATATGGTCAGGATCGGTTTATTTTTCGACCCAGTCCCCATATAATATAGCATCCGATATGCACTTTTTGATATCCGAAGGTAAAAAGTTAATAACGATGCCACTCAGATTTGGCTTATACTTATTTCCTATATCTAGTTAGTTGGATCTAAGAGATAGGGTCTCTAAACGCATGGTAAGGGTATCGTATAGTCGGCCTAGATCCACTATAAATTTCTTACTTGTTTTTTTTAATGTTGCCCTATACAACAATTTTCTTTAACAATTAAGAAAAATTCTTATATTAAAATTTGGTTATATGTATGTTTTTATTAAATTCATTCCAGTTTTTACTTTTCTATACAGTTCAAAATATAATTTTAAAAAAATGAAGTAAAATTAAAAAGACAGTAAATTAAAAAATATTAATATATACCAGGAACGGAAAATAATTGTTTTTTTTAAGAAAAGCTTATGCTAAAATTTGATTTATTTGTTTTAGGGAAATTTTAACAAATATCGTATGTATGAATCTCTAAGGGGTTTATAGGGCAAAGAATTAATTATCCTTGGAAAAGTAAACAAAACTGGCAGTTTTGTGAGAATTGTTTATTAATTTTATAAATAAAATATTTTTTAATGGAAAATAATTGAACTTTAACTAGTTTAATTAAAGTAGTATAATAATTACACTACAACCCTCTTAGAAATGCATCCATAAGATCAAAAATGTGATATGCATCCGGGGAGGAATAACAAAATAAAAATAAAATTACTTTCGATAATAGTTATTGGCAACCAAAAAATTTTTTGTTACTATAATAGTTATTCATAACAAAAAAAAAATATTTCTCACTTCAATTGGTTACGGTTACCAACATACTATATATCTTACAATTGTTAATTATAACCATTATTTGAATTCATCAGTGTTAATGGCTAAATGACTTTTTCGTCATTTCTCTTATAACTGTTACGTCCCCGATATAAACATTTGAGTAAAAATTACAATACATTTAAAAACTTAGCTAAAAATATAGATAAAAACTTAAATAAACTATAATAAGAATTAAAAAAAGGTTAATGAAATCTTAACATGTACATATATTTTTTATAACTATAATAATATTCTTTCGAACTTCGTTAGGAATGCAGAAGTGATTGGAAAATGCTAAAAGTAAATCCGCAACAAAATTCCGAAATTCAATAGATCCATATAGTCTTTTGCATATGTGTTGTTGTTCTTGTGATCCTTCCTGTATTCCAGCAACGAATTGCAAGTTGGTATATCAATAAAGAGGTCGAATATTTTTAGGGTCACTTTCTTGACCTAATTAACGTTGTATATAACGAAAGAAGAAAGTAGAAATAAAATTTTAAACTATATGAGCAAAATACTTTTCCACCCCATTTGATGAGCTTTTGGGCATATATTGCCTCAATGCGGTTTTACCCTTGAATGGAATCATTATTTTTTAATCAATTTCTTTTTCCGTTTTTCCATTTTGAGAAAGTCCACTAGCGACGCACATTTCCACAATGGAACCAGAAGTACAAAATTTATTTATACACGGTACACAATCAGGAAGCATTTTATTAAATAATACAATTATGCATTATGGTGTTAAGAAAATTAAGGTCAACAAAATTTTGAGGAAAAAACCACAGCAATTCATCCAAAACCTACAAAAATGCATTCATATTTTTTGTCGATATTTTAATGATGGTACATTTTGTAATTAATAGGGACAAGCCTTTGGTGGTTTATATTTCCACCAATTCACAGAAACTTGCACAATAATTTATAGATAATACTGAAAGTGGTGGATTAATGGATGTAATAAATACATACAAACCCTTATATAATAAACACATACAAAGATAATTTGGATCTTATTGCAATTTATGTCGATTTCATAGGAGTCATTTGTATGGGGACTAGGTCTGAACATGGCCAGATTCTCACCAATTTCAATAGTGTTCATCCTATGGTCGAAGGAATCTTATATACCAAATTTCATATATTCATATTTGCGACCTGTAGTTTGATTACAAGTTTTAAATGGACACACAGACGGACGGATAGACATCTCTAAATCGACTCAGAAAGTGATTCTAAATCGACTCAGAATGTGATTCTGTGATGTGATCAAATTAACTCAGAATGTGATTCTGAGTCGATCGGTGTAATCGCAGCCTAACACAGTCGTGACAACTTAGCAGCTGTCAAAAAAGTAATCTCGAACCGTATAGCTTTGTTTACTTTTGTTTTCTTTAATTTTACACTTTATAATGCGAGAAAGAGATTAAAAAATAAAATATACAAAATATAATGTGTGCAAGCGAACAGCTACACAACATGTTTGTAACCAATAACAGAATAAAAACAATAATAATAATAATGGAAAAAATAGTGAGTATTTGCATTAAAAACAAAAAACATTAATAATATCATATGTTCTGTTTTGAAATAAAAATATAAAAGGTACATATTAAAACCCATAGCTTGTGATTGTGAAAATACCAGTTATGTTGGTATAAATTCTGATAAATTTGTTATACGTAAACCAGTTACATTCACCACTTCTCAACCCAGGGCCGAAAGGAAGGAATCAAAAATTACTATAGCAAGGCTATTGGTCCAGTTGCTGGTCACGAAATTGGTATGGTCAGAGTGGAATTATGTCTTTAATTTAATGAGATATGGGAATTATATTTTCAACAGCTCGAAAACCAGTAAGTCTTAGTAGGAGAGAACGATTGCAGTTTAATATAAAAGATTTACGCCAAATTATCAAATTAACTCGAAGATTTAATTGCTAGCGTTGCGAAAATGTTGGACATAGAACATTTAAAAGATAGCCAAAAGGATATATTGGAAAGTGCAATAGGCTCATATTGCCTCGAAGATGTGGCTTTCTTTCCATAAGAGGAAAATTTACAAAGACCAATGATAAGTTTTAAAAGTATATATCGATGCAGAAATTTTATAATCTAGATTGTGTAGTGCACGTAGTTTCTTAAATGGTGTTTATTCAATCTTTACATATTGGAAAATCATTGGAAGATGTACATTTGTGGTATATAGCCGGTATATTTAGTTTATTCAAGGGAAGCAGTATCAACTAGAGCAATTAAAACTTATGAATTTGCAGGCAAAATAAAAAAATATGTGGTTGAAATTGTCTAAATTATTTTATAGAAATTTAATGCTTTTACATTCCATATTGCCCGAAAACTACTAACGGAATATATCTCTCACCGAGAGGATCAATAAAGTACTGTTCGAAATGGTAGAATCACAACGCAATGAGGACCAACCATTGGAAGAAATGGTAGCACAACCAAGAATCATATATAATAGAGTATGTGCAAACCATGATTTTGTGACAAGAAAACTGACAACGCAAGAGTGGATGAGATGGGAACCAACATCGGACAGAGAATTGCGACATAGCAAAATGAATCTGGAAGCAAATTGTGTGACATACATTGTTTGTGTCACAAAGTTAACCCTCTGCGACTGACGTGGTAGTCTAGCAGACACCAACAAACACAAAATAGTATTTTGTACCGTTATTTTACAAACATCTACTCTCGCGTTATCTGTACCTTCTTATTGTTTACTAATACGCATGTTAGTTTGTTTAGATCGATTGATGTAAGCACACGTGCCAGTGTAAGCGAAAAAGTGTCTGCAAGTCAACCACATCAATATTAAGGTAGGTGTCTGAGAGACAATCACATCAGTATTTTTGTTATCTTTTCATAGTGTCTCCTAAACAACATGTCAGTAAAATTATTATATTTCTTAGTGTCTGCCAAACAACACGTCAGCAAAATTGTTATTTTTCGTTTTGTTATTATGGAGCATTCAAACACATTGCAAGTTCCACACTGTTCTAAGAGAACGTTATCTGGAACTTTTAAAAACCGCGATGAGGTAATACGACAGTGGTTGGAGGAAGAGAGTGAGCATGAGTTCAGCGATATGGATGATGAAAGCAATGACCCCAATTTTCAGCCAGCAACGGAACTTTTAGATAATGATGAAATTTCAAATGATGAAGACGATGAAGAACAATTTGCGACTACCTGAAGAAGTGAATCGAGAACAAACAAGCGACTATTGTAAAGGTAAGAAAGGATTTATATGAAGTACAAGAGAGCGACCAAAAACATCCAGAACAGCATCCCACAACGTAGTTAATCAGGTCGTCTGCATACTTCTACCTTTGAAGGGTATTTGCAGCTTTGGTCCAAAATTTTTGACAAATCCATGTTGGGGTGTTTAGTACAATATACTAATCAAAAACTCTGTAGTTACCGAGCAAAATTTAATAATACTACAAAGGTAGAACTTATGGATACATATGTAACGGAAATGAAAGCATTCATTGGTCTACTGTACTACAGTTCAGTTTTCAAATGTAATGACGAAGATCTTAGAACAGTGTTCGCGACTGATGGCAGTAGCCGTGAAATATTTCGTTGTTGGATGTCCAATTTGCGTTTTTCTTGTTTGATAAACTGCCTCAGATTTGATGATTCAACTACTAGAGCGAAGCATCTCAGGGAAGATTCACTTGTGGCAATTTCAAATTTCTTCAACAAATTCATCCTCAATATACTCCTGGACCATACCTTTGCATCGATGAAATGTTACTGCCGTTTAAAGGTCGCTGCAAGTTTTTAATTTACATGCCTCAGAAACCAGCCAAGTTTGGCATTAAAATAATGTTGTTAGTCGATGCTCGCACATACTACATTTACAATGCTTATATTTATTATGGTAAAAATTCTGATGGCATAGGGTTAAATGAACAGGAAAGGAAACTGGCAGTACCAACTCAGTCTGTATTGAGACTTGTGAAAATTGTCGAAAACTCAAACCGAAACATTACGGCTGACAATTGGTTTAGTTCTATACCACTTACGGAAGCTCTGCTGAAAAGGGGATTAACTTACTTAGGAACTCTAAAAAAAAATAAACCTGAGATAGCATCTTCTTTTTTACCGTGCAAAACTAGAGAAGTCGGGAGTTCCATGTATGGTTTTACGAAAGAATATACCCTGCTATCGTATGTACCCAAAAAAAATAAAGCTGTTCTGCTGATTTCGTCTTCTCACCATTGTCAAGAAATAGATACTGACACAAAAAAGCCTCTTATGATAGTAGACTACAACCACACAAAAGGAGGAGTTGGCGAAGTTGATAAAAAGTGTTCAATATATTCATGCAGTAGAAAAACTCGTCGATGGCCTATGGCAGTATTTCAAAGACTACTAGACATGGTTGGTATTAATTCCTTTGTCTTATATCAAATGTGTACTGACAGTGACGTAAAATTAAAAGAGAACTTTTATTCTCAATCTGGAAAGAGAATTGATGCTAGACCATATGAAATTCCGGGTATACAATGAAAGGTTGCCACGAGAACTGAGAATGATGCTCACCAGGGTACTTGGCAAAGATCTACCCCCTCCGCCACCAACTATTCAATCTACTCCACCAGGTGGAAGAAAACTGTGTTCAATTTGTCCTCCAAAGATAAAAAGGGTAACAAGGTGATTGCTTGAAGCCAATTTGCCTTCAGTGCTCCAAGCCTCTTTGCGAAACCTGTGAAGAAAATTTGTAGATTTTATATATATATATGATCTCAAGTCTTAAGACCGATTAACTTAAGTGTAAATTAAGCAAAATCTAAAATTTTTGCATAATAAATTATAACATGAAATATTTTTTGTTTGTTTAGTAATATGCTTTGACGTGCAAATTGAAACGTTTATTTTTTTTTAACCACTGAATTTAAATTTTTTTTTTTTGTAAGCAACTGCTAAATTTAGGTCTAAATAATATAAAATAAAAAACATTTGTTCAAAAAAATGTATTTATGAATTTTTTTTTGCTGTTTTAGTACAGGTCTAAGTTTTTTACAGAAAATTCATGCCATGAATTTTCGATTTGAATTAGAAAAATAACTATATAAATAGTAACTTACACTCATAACACCGCGTTACAAAAACGAGCTTTTGTTCTGTCCTATGAACCAAATATACTTTTTCGGAAAGGGGAGAAAAAATAAAAATACACGTGTATCGGCGATTTTCATGTACACGTCAGAATTTTTTTTATGTATAAAGTATAAAGCTCGTAGTGTCCGCCTGTCCGCCTGTGTGAAAGACTTTGGATCGATTTTTACCCTTTTTCCGTGATCTAATCGAGCTGAATTTTTGCAGGCAGACTCGTGGAAATGTCTGTATCACGTCAAATTTTTAAAAAAAAAATTGATTTTTATCAATTCTCAGATTTTCTTGAATTTTTTTTTTTTTTTTTTTAAATCTTTTTTTTCACTTTTTTCAGCATAACTTGAAGGGACTCCAAATTTATAAGCAACAAACAAAAATAGTTTTATTAGTTTTACAAAACGGAACTTTGGAAAATATAAGCCATGGAAATGATGTCTGGTAGTCTACCACGTCATTAGAATTGTGATAACTATATCACGTCAGTCGCAGAGGGTTAAGATCAAAATTTTAAGATAATATAAATTTATATTTTAAACATAGCAATTTATGTATTTGCTTAACTCTGTGTTGTTATGACTTATGTATTGTGAAATTTTTCTTTTATATATAAAATTTGATGTGTTTTGATTAATTTGATTTATAATAATCATAATTGATTTTATATTAAAAAAAGAAGCAGTAACAATAAAATCTCTTTTTGAATTTGTTTGAGGAGCTAATAAATGAAAAAAAGAAAACTAAAAATTTTATTAATAAATAGTTGATATATAATTGTTAAAAAAATAAGTTAACATGAAAATTTATGTTATTGTCTTTTAAATAAACAAAATTAAATTTGCTTTTAATTTAAAATGTTCTTGTCTTTCATTTAATAATTTAATAATACATTAGTTGACATAAAAAATTATGTCATTGTCGTGAAAAGAAACACTTATTTTAATTTGTTAATTTGTTCAATTTTTTATTTTCCTTCATTTGTTGCCTCTTATTAACAATCAAGGAATTTACTAATGTTTTTGAGTTTTTATATAACAAAACAGTTACATAAAAATCTAAAACTGCTTTCCCATGTTATCTGCAGGGATCGGTTTCATCGAACCATCCAGAGAATTCCTTCGATGTAGCCAGAATGAGATGGATTTCATTTATTATACTATGTCGTAAGCTTATGTTGTGGTAATTTTTCATGAAGAAGTTCGTGTGAATAGAGGATAACTTTGTAGATATATCTGAATACTTAGATGCTACTACAATTTTATCCACGTTATGGGCCTTGTTCTGTACGAATGTTGTCGCTGCTGTTGATGGTCATTTTGCCATTCTTAAACATCTACCGCATTGGATTTTCTTCACAGAACTGGAAAAAATTACAATTAAGAATGGACGATTTTGATTTCTACGGGGTCACCGTAACATCTAAGCTTCGAAAAATGACACCAGAACAGAGTCTGCTTGCGGAGAAGCGGATGAACGACATCATGTTCGATAGACTGATGGGGAAACTAACATATTTAATGTTTTTTTTTTTGTTAGTTTGTAATTTTTTTTTGCAAATTTTGATTTTTCTATTTTTTATTTTGAATGAATTTAATGTGTTAAATGTTTTTATTTTAAATTTTTTTCAAATTTTGTTTTTTCTATTTTTTACATTAAGCAAATTAATTATTTATTTTTTTTATGAATTGTTTTTACGAATTATTTATTTTATTTTTTTTGGAAAATAAAGTATGAACTTTTCTTTCTTTATTTGTATTTGAAATTGTTATTCTAGTTGAGATTTTTATTTGAAGCATGTTTTCATGTTAAAGGCCTGTACGCAGCTTGCTAAGGAATCAAAAACTTCATATAAAAAAACGCTTCAGAAATGCTTAAGCAATTTTTCTGTCAAAAAATTTCTGTTGATAGTCCGCAGCTTTCTAAAAAAGTAGTATTGTTTTTACTACTTTTTTTTTGACGTAAATTAAGTTAGGCAACCCAGGCTTTGAGCAGGAATATCAAATTTTTCGTTCTTTCTGAAATGAATTTTGTCAGGAGAGGTAAGCATAAACAAAATGTAATATGCTAAAAAAAATAAAAGTTATTTTTCAGTTGCAAACATGGAAAAAAACGAACAAAATTCGGCAAAAAAAACAAGAAGCGGATGGGTAATTTTGAGACTGAGCTTAAAAACGTTTAGCAGGCCAAATAAAGCAGAACCGAAGAATTGATTTGTTTTCAATTTCACAATTCTTAATAATTGACAGAAAACAGCTGATTTCTAGCGTTGCACTGAAAGGTACTTTTGTGCTTTTTTTTCTTTAAGAAATATATGAAAATTTTCTGTTAAGATTCCTTAACAAGCTGCGTACAGCTCTTCACAATTCTTAATAATTGACAGAAAACAGCTGATTTCTAGCGTTGCACTGAAAGGCACTTTTGTGCTTTTTTTTCTTTAAAAAATATATGAAAATTTTCTGTTAAGATTCCTTAACAAGCTGCGTACAGCTCTTAATAGAAATGTAACATGAAAATTGGCAAAAAAAAAATCGATGAAATGTTTAAAAATTGAAACTTTTAAATTTTTTCCCATATAGAATTTATATTTATATTGTATGTCTCAAACGACATATTGTTTTTCAAATGATCTTCCATATATCAATTTTTATCTTAACCTTGTGACATAAACAATGTATGTCACACAATTTGCTTCCAGATTCATTTTTCTATGTCGCAATTCTCTGTCCGATGTTGGTTCCCATCTCTTCCCTCTTGTTCATGTCACAAAATCATGGTTTGCACATCCTCTGTTATATATGATTCTTGGTATAAGGGTGATAGCATATTATTTTAATATAGTTGTTTCATCTGCTTTGATAGGTGTAAATTTTATGAAAATTTTTGTTGTTCACAAACAAAAACTTAGAAATCGCTAGTGTGTGTCTAGACTGATTGGACGGTGCCACGTTTTACACGTTCTACAGCAGGGTTGCACAAAATACACGCAAAAAAATAAACAATGTCATTGAACATACCCCGTATATACATAGCCTACACAATGATGTTGCGAATATATCTCGAATTTTACCTAATATTAATTTATGTATTATAATGAGAAAATAATAATTTTATTAATTAAAAAAAGATTTAAAATTTTTCCAGAAACGTTATTACAAATTTTTCGCACAGTAGACTCTTTATATTCGCCTATACCATGCTCCATGTCATAGTGCTTAGCACCGTCCAACCAGTCTAGACACACACTAGCGACATCTACATTTTTGTTTGTGAACTACAGAAATTTTCATAATATTTTGCAACTACTTTCAGATGAAACAACTATATTAATATAACATGCTGTCACCCTTATACACGTTGTATACTTTTTTATTATTTATTTCTGCTTATTCATTGTCACAAATTGAAATTTCTGTGGGCAAATTAACGCGCTCTTATTTCAGTTAATTGTAATATAAATTGAAATAAGTGTGTTAAATAAGATTTACATTATAATTGATATTTACTAGCAAAATAATAATGTAATTAAAGTGAGTGTGTTTAACATAATACATTACAGTTAATAAATTTATAGAAAAAATATAGTATTCCAGGTAATTTCATTAAAACTCGAAATAAAATATATTGGAAATGAATAAAACAAATTTTTAGTTCTCGTTTAGATAAATCTGTTGCCGATTGCGTTGAAAAGTTATTTGGAGTATAGCATATGATGCTAAAGAAGCTAGTGAACCTAGTAGTACTCTTCTTGACTTGTTACTGTTTATGGCTCTTGGACTTCGCCCAAATCTCCACTGCTACAATATACACCCAATGGTGAAGAAGCGCTGGGTTATACGAAATTAGAACAAGCTTTGAAATATAAATTCCGCGGCAGATCGTACTTGTTGCAAGCCATTATTTATGCCTCATACTCCCAATAGATTGTGTTTACAATTCTGGGTGATGCTGTATTGGATTATTTGATAAGGCTTTTGTATGATGACCCTAGGCAGCATTCACATGGAGCCTTAACCGATTTGAAATCTGCTTTAGTTAACAATACCGTATTTGCATAATTAGCTGTAAGGCATGAAATCCACAAATATTTTAGACACTTGTCTCAGGTGGTAACGAAGCTATTGATCGTTTTGTGCGTATTCATACGAAAAACGGTTATAGTATAAACGAAGAGGTTAATATTAAGAAGACGTTGAAATACCAAAGGCATTAATTAGGTGATGTTTTCGAGTCTGTTGCAGGTGCGATATTTTTAGACTCGAATATGCCTTTAGATGCTGTATATAATATATAATATGATGCGTCCTGAAATTGAACAATTTAGTAATTCGGTGCCAAAATTGCAAATAAGGGAACTACTTGGATAAGGGCCTGAAACTTTTTTTATTTTTTTTTTTAATTTATTTATTTAGCAATTTTGCTATTATATTACATTTGCTTAATATTAAATCAATGGATTTTATTACATCAAAACTTTTGTTTTACATAACCTATTATTTTGCTTTTAAATATAAAAAAGTTACTTTCATTCTTTAAATCTATTGGTATTTCATTATATAGTTTAAGACCATTATAAAATAATACATTTTGTAAATAATTTGTTCTACAAAGGTTCAGGCTAAAACCACACAAATTCCGTAAATTGTAGGGTTGAATGTCTGCTACATAAACTAACTGTTTTTGCATATAATTGGGTAACATTCCATTTTTCATTTTAAATATAAATATTAAAACATTCATCACAAGCCTTTGATCTACCGAAATCCACTGCAATTTATGTAACATATCAATTTCGCGGGTTAACATATGACACCGAAGAATACATCTCATCCCTTTATTTTGTAACTTTTGAAGTCTTTCTTTCATCTGTTTGTTTCCAAGAAATAATAAAGTTGAACAGTATTCAAAATGGGGTTTAACGGTGGTATTATATATATTTATAGCCGTGATTGCTAAAACTTTACTTCGAATACTTCTTAAGAAACCAATTTTCTTAGAAATCTTTTTACAAATGTAGTTATAGTGTAAGTCAAACTTTAGGTTTTTATCTATAATAATACCAAGATATGTATTTTATTTCATCAACTTTCTCAATTGACACGCCATCAATTATAACCTGCTCGTCCGTTGATCCATTCATAATCATTATTTTTGTTTTATTTGTATTGAGTTTTAATTTGTTACCTTTTAGATACTTGCTAACCTCTGTTAATTCTGTATTCATATTACGCACACACTCCTCAGGAGTTTTACCACTGATATATATGAGAGCATCATCCGCAAACATGCATATTTTTGCTTTTTTCAAAACTTTTCCAAAGTCATTTATATAAATAAGAAATAGTAAAGTTCCTAGAACTGCCCCTTGAGGCACACCAATGTTGACATTTTTTATTGTCGATATACTTTCCCCACATTTCGTTCTTTGTGTTCTGTTTTCTAGATAACTTGTAAACCATTTTAATTCCACGCCTTTTACACCATAATTACGCAGCTTTTTTATTAAAATTTCTTTGTTAACAGTCTCAAATGCTCTTTTCAAGTCTAAAAAGACCGCCACTATACAATTTTTATTTGCCACCTCTGTCTTCCATTGCGGTACCACCAGATTAAGAAGCGTTTCACAACTATGTTGGTGTCTAAATCCTGATTGAGTTTCATTTAATAAAGTGTTAATTTCAAAGTATTTGTTTAGTTGATTGTACACTACTTTTTCCAAAATTTTTCCTATTGTCATCAACATATTTACCGGACGAATTTCTTGAGGGTCTTTCGTATTTTTAACCTTTTGAATTGGCACTATACAAGATTCTTTTAGACAATCGGGGAAATAACCTGTTTGTAAAGATAACACAATAAGACGATGAAGATAAAGTCCAAGAATATCAAAATTATCTAAAAGCATTTTGACTGTAAGAAAATTGTGATCTTTTTTGCCATTCATTTTGTTCATTATACTTTTTAAAATATTTATGTCAATGATATCAAATTTAAAATTCAAATTAGGATTTTCTTGAATAATATTTTCATAGTTAACGAATGGTATGCTTTCGGCAATTTGATGTACACTATTTACAAAAAATGAATTTAATTCATTTGCTATTTCTTTTTCATTAGATATAGTTTTCCCATTTAGCTCTATTTCATTAATTTTAGAATTGTCTGCCAAATTTATGTTATTTTTTGTGCTTTAACATTTAACTTGTACACGGGATCAAATTTTTAATTTTCAGCAAACCCGAAAAATTAACTGATGGCCGACGTGTTCGTGTTACCGTACAAGATTTTCGGTAGAAAATATCGGATTGCCAAATGTACTGCTGCTAAATGTGCTTTACGTCAGTTGAAGAATTTTTTTATATTTTAATCTACATATGTTGTGTAGTTAGATCGAAGAATTCAAAATATATACATTTCATTATGTTAAAGCATGAAATAAGTTTTTCAAATAAACCATTCTTTTGTTTTAGTTTTGAAATAAATGCCCGTAGTTTCGTTTTATTTTTGCATGGATACAGAGATAATTAAAAACTTACATTAAATGCTAGTTTTAAATTAAAGCAATAAAAAGGAATTAATGTTGTAGTTAGAGGTTTAACTTTAGCCATTTTTAATTTTGGCTTTACTTTCGACTTTCTTCACGCGTTTTATAAACTGAGCATACATTGTCATCATTTTGGGGACATCATGTTTAACAACGGTGGAAATCTACAAATACATTTTTTATTTCATACTTCTCTTATATATTAAAATTTGTTTAATTAAGGATTGATGGGCTTTTGTGGAATATGTAGGTTGCGCTACCATTTCTTCTAATGGTTGGTCGTTCTCTCCTACTAAGATTTATTTGCTTTCGAGCTGTTTAAAATATAATTCACATATTTTATTAAATTAAAAACATAATTCCACTCTGACCATACCGCCAATTGCACCAACTTACATTTTTTCCATTCGTATTTATTTGGTTGCTTCTATTGTTTACTTTTATAAAAATTGAATCCTCCATTAACTTCATTGCAAGGTGTACAAGTCCGTCTACTTATAGGAATAAAAAAGTAGAAAATTAATGTTTTATTTATGAAGCTAACGGTATAGTACTCAATGCGATTGGAATATTATTTCCAGACAAATTACGATGAGAAGCACTGACACGCACTCTACATGCAAGTCATAATCAAAAGCAATAATACAATACCACAATACAACTTGCGAAAAGTTTCGTCACCAGCAACTGGACCAATGGTTAGCTTAGCTATAGTAATTTGTGATTCCTTCCTTTCGGCACTGGGTTGAGTAGTATTGTATGTAATTGTCTTACTTAACCCATTAGTGCATAAGGTCCCTTTAAAGGGACGGTCAGCTTTTGCTCTCTTACTCTCCCATTTTGCAATACAGATCTCATGTAAGTTGATGGTATAGTTGTTGACATTACACCAAACGAGTTTATGATTGATTGCAGTGCAGTAAATTTTAAATTGTGTGATTTTTTTTGCGAAATATGGAACAACAACTAAAAAAAAATATCAGAACACGTGGGAGGTAAGTAAATGTGAATAACAAATAAATACAGGTGAAATTATTTAACAATTTTAAATGCAATTATCTTAAATTTATTGTAATAAACAAATTTAAGTTATTGTGAGTGAAAAAAATATTGTAATTTGTGAATAATTCCGTTATTTATCCAACGTCCCTTATAAGGGACGTGAATAACAAATAAATACAGGTGAAATTATTTAACAATTTTAAATGCAATTATCTTAAATTTATTGTAATAAACAAATTTAAGTTATTGTGAGTGAAAAAAATATTGTAATTTGTGAATAATTCCGTTATTTATCCAACGTCCCTTATAAGGGACGCTATGCAGACAGGACAGTTAACAATAATATTTTATTACAACAATAATATTTTATTACAGACTAACAGTAGCTGAAATACTGGAAGAGATCGAAACTTTTGATGGTCAGTTGCAAGAACTTGACATTTTTGCAATCCCACCATTGAAGGAAAATGAGACCGACCAGGATTCGGACGGTAGTGATGACGAACACGAGGCGAACTTGGATCATCTCGGCCCGAAATTATTGACTGCGGAAGCCGAGATCCAAGACGAATTCGATGACTGGAGTGACAGTGACGATGAGCCACTGGCTAAATACAGAAAAACCGTCAGTTCGAGTGTGCGTGCGGGAAATGCCTTGCGTTGGCGAAAAGTGGACCCGGTGTACGACTTTCAAACGGAATGCGAAACAATACCGCCGAGTGCCGAAGCTCAAGCCGCCAGTTCGCCTACTAGTATCTTTGTGCTAATATGGACGAGGCGAGAGTTTTTATTGGCGGTATTTTGATGTCGGGGTACGCAAAATACCCCAACAAACGTTTGTATTGGTCGGAGAAATCTGATTCGCCAAGATTGCTAGCGAACAGCATGAGTCTGAATCGATTTGAAAAATTCTAAATAATTTCCATCTGAATGACAACACGCAAGCCCAGGGTACCGATCGGCTTTACAAAATTAGGCCACTAATTACTCACCTGAACGAGGCGTTTCTAAAGCATGGTGGAATGGACGAGAATCTCTCCATTGATGAGAGCATAATACCGTATTATGGTAGGCACTATGCTAAACAGTATATCCGTGGTAAGCCCATTCGAATTGGATTCAAAAACTGGGCTCTGAATTTCAGCGATGGATATATGCTTCAGTTCGATGTGTATATGGGCAAAAATGCAGAGCGCGTCCCACAAGGATATGGAGTAGGAGGTGACAAAGTGGTTGATCTCCTCACGAAAGCAAATGTACCACACCATAAGGGATTCAAGGTAAGAAATGAAATGTTCGTCATATGATATTACAATAATAATATAATTTACATTATAGCTTTTCATCGACAACTATTTTACGTCCGTGAAACTGTTGCGCAATTTGGCCAGTATGGGGATTTGTACATCTGGTACAATTAGAGACGGTCGCATAGAGAAGTGTCCTCTTCGTCCAATAGCCGCCATGAAAAAGGAGCAGCGAGGATCCAGCGATTTTCGTTTTACTGACGATGGCAAGATTCTCGTTGTAAGATGGAAAGATAATAATGTGGTGACCATTGGCTCCAACTTTGATACCAACGATATCGGGACGTGCAAGCGCTACGCGAGAGGCCAAGGTGCGATACAGATACCACAGCCGAAACTTCTTCAGCGCTATAATCAAGGCATGGGAGGCGTTGATAAAATGGACCAGATGGTGGCTGTGTATATGTATATGATTGAGTACTCGAAGACGGATAAGAAATGTGCCTATTGCGGAAAGAAGTCTAACTTTTTATGTACTAAGTGCGAGAAAGGGCTTCATCCGAAAGAAAGCTTCAAGCAATATCACACTTCAAATGCCCATACTGCATAGTGTCCCTTATAAGGGACGGTCCCCAAAACCCCCAAAACACATTTTTTTTAATAAATCGAATTAAAACTACTTTATTAGACTTATTTCAATGCATAATGATTAAAAAAAAAGGTAGGTATAGCGCCAGGGAACTTCATGCACTAATGGGTTAAAACAAATTTTTACAAGCATCAGCAAAACCCTCCAAAATGTCACTCAAAACCCTAGAATTGGCTCTTGTCTCATCCAACTCCTTTTTCAACACAGTCAACTTCTTATGTTGTTTGCGTTCCTTTTTCAATAAACTCAACAAACGTTGACGATGAGCCTCCAACTTCTTTTGTTTCAATTCATTTTCTTTCTCTGTATCTACATTAACATTTTTTATCTTCAAAGCCCACAAACAAGTTATAAATACATTCCAAGTTGAAATTGTTGTTTTTGGCGTTGATTAAATGATTAATGCGACGTAAATATTATGAAAAGAGTCATGTCTAGCTTTTTATCATTTGCAAACACAAAACGGAAACAATTCTTAATATCATGTTTACTTTCATCATCACCAGCAGCATGTTTACTTTTCGTTGTTTTGTGCCTCTTTTCGACTGCAAAAATTTCGAATCTTCTCCATCCAACATGTCGGCTACATTACCCAGCATCTCATCTTCATATTGTTCGTCATCGTTACTTTGCTTCTTCCTTCTTGGCCGCCTTTTGTTATGCCAGCCTTCGGCCCTGGCTTGAGTAGTCTTGAATGTAATTGTCTTACTTAAAACAAATCACAAGCTATGTGTTTTAATATTTACCTTTTATATTTTTATATCAAAACAGACGATATTATTAAACGATATTATTAATGTTTTTTAAATGTTTATTATAATAGCAAATACTCACTATTTTTTACATTATTATTGTTTTTTATTCTGGTTGCAAACATGTGTAGCTGTTCACTTGCACACATTATATTTTGTATATTTTATTTTTTAATCTCTTTCTCAAAGTCCTTGTATCAAATATAAGAAAAAAAAAGTAAACAAAGCCATACGGTTCGAGATTACTTTTTTGACAGCTGTCAAGTTGTCACGACTGTGTTAGGCTGTGGTGCTTAGTTTGTCCAAAAAGTTGGTCTGACCACAAAAATAAAGATTCCCAGTTTGTCCAGAAAAGGGCGTGCAAATTTATTGCAAGGAAGGCTTTTATATCCACCTTTGCCTAAGCTTCAATTTGACATGCCGTGCTCCATGGTAAGAAGCTTAGTTTGTCCCAAAAGTGGTTTGACCACAAAAATAAAGATTCCCAGTTTGTCCAGAAACGGAAGACTTTTTATATCCGTCTTTGCCTAAGCTTCAATTTGACACACCGTGCTTCATGGTGCGGAGCTTAGTTTGTCAAAAAAGTGGGTTTGACCACAAAAATAAAGATTCCCAGTTTGTCCAGAAACGTGCATGCAAATTTATTGCATGGAAGACTTTTTATATCAGCTTATGCTTAAGCTTTAATTTCACATACTGTGCTCCATGGTAGGCAGCCCCATTTTGCTGGAATCTTCCTTGGAATATCCCGGTCCCAATAAATCCCAATAAAAAAAGAATTTACGATTTATAAATGTTCCAACATTTATTTATGTATTATTCCTGTTTAAATTAGTTATCCCAAACTGAAGAATCCACTCCCATATATGTTGGAACACATTTTAAAAATTTCGCGTTGCCAACTATTAGTTTGAAATTCGAGGCTATTTTTTCGAGGCTATCGGCACACACGTAGATTGGGACGTTCCGTTATAGGGCGTTTACAGAGGAAAATTTAGTAGATTTTAGTTGAAATCTATTTCAAAATCTATACCGTTTACATCTAACTTTTTTGACATTTTGTAAGATTTTGTTTCCACAAAAATAAACAGCTGATTAAAATAACACATGTAACTAGAAATACCAAAAATAAACAAAACAATAGGAAAATGGATATATGGAGAATTCTAAAAAGGAAAATAGATTTTATTATATTATGCATCAAAATTATGCATACGAAAAAAACCATCAGCATATGTTAAATGTATTGTTTAAACAACAAAAATATATGCATTTGGCACGATTATTATACAGCAGATTGGAATGGGCACATATAAATTTAAAAAATTACAACTTTTTCAATTACTAAATATTTTTTTTATTATAGATTCGACATATTTTAATATTTTATTTCCTTTATATTCAACTTGTTTGCTTTTGTCTTTGTTTTTAAATGTAAATTTTTCAGTCACTGCGTTGTGATTTTCTACTACAATATTAAAAAACACAGTAGTATCATTTGTTAGAGCCCAAGTTTAACAAGATTTTGTGAGATATTGCTAAAATTTAGTAACGACCTGGATTTTGTTTTGTATGGGAAATCTAGTAAAAATGAGCTAGATTTTGCTCGAAATCTCGTATATACTAGATTTTGCTTATGTAAACGCACTATTACGTAACAGTTCAGTTCGGTAACTGCTCTAAATGCTTTTCATATAACAAAAAAAAAAAAATAAGTAGCTGACACGTGTGGTTACGGTTACGTGTGGCTAACTTGGACTTTACTGTAGGTTTGGCTAACTTGGTAACTTAACCACATGGTTTTGAGAATTTGATCGAGCACCGGGTACTCAATACTTTTACAACTTTGGAGAAATATAAATAAACCAACTTAAGAATTTTTAAAAAATATTTTTACAAATATAAAATGAGAAAACCATATACATTAAATCTAACTGTTGAAGAGCTTCAAATTATTTCAGATCTGGATAGGTAAATATAAAAAGCGTTGAATGTCGACTTTATAAAGTATTTCAAATACTAATAAAAATTGTTCTTGTTTATATTCAATAGTCGACAGTTTGGCTTTATTAACTGGGACAATTCAGAAAACACTATTTTACGTGAATTAGTCCGCCGAGCTATAAGCGCCTTGCAAAGTATAATTTCCCTATATGAAGTAAACCATTATGAGAAACTTTCCACATCAGGGATTGAAGTAAAGTCCAGTACGACTATTAAAACTGAGGATAAGTCGATACCGATATTCAAATTTTCAGATGTTAACTTAAATGTTGAACAAAAGGTTAATATCAATACTCGCAACTGTTGTGTGTTTGACCATTCCGTAGATCTGGAAAATTATTGTAAAATTGGACATCTTCATTTAATTTTAGAGGAATATAATGAAGGTAATTAGCCGAAATGTTTCAAATATAAAATTTTACCTTTGTTTATATTGCAGCTCTTTCTGCGTATCAAAAATATATTAAGATGAAACCGACAAACCTTAATAATTTAGAGCTATTGTATGGGTTAGGGCTTGTTTACTTTCACTTTAATGCTTTCCGTTGGTAAGTGTTAAGATTTCGAGTTTTTAAATAAAAAAAAAAATGAATTTAAAATTACGTGATAACTTGATAAAAACAATTTAATATATATAATATATAAACTACTGCAGGTATTCTTAAGTAGTTTTACAGAAAGTAGAAACAAAATGAAATGAAATTTAATACCAAATGTCGGAAACGTTATTTTATAATAGAGTTGTAAATGTAAAATTTATTTTTCTACTCTCCCGATGATTTGCAAATGAGACGTATACTGTTGATCAGTAGTTATGCCCAGAAACAATTGATGCAAATTATCTTTCTTTGTTGGTTATTCTATTTGTTTTACTTACTATGTAAGTTTAACTCATCCTTTTAATCAATTAACTCCATTGATAATCAATACTTAGTCCACTTTATTTATTTAATAACAATTTATTTACTTTTATTCGATTAACAAGATAATTAATACTTAATTCACTTTTATTAAATTTATTTAAGAACAGTTATATTCTTTTATTTAACAAATTCACTGACGCTGTTGATAATCAATAGTTAATTTACTTTTACTTATTTAAAGACAGATTTTCTTATCCTACTATGTAGGCTTGAGTTCTGATTAAAAACTGACTTACTTTTTCTTACGGCTAACTTAATATACCCAAATCATCATTCTGCAGCAACATACAACCACCACCAAAAAGTGCTAGGGTCAACGCAACGCATGTTTGTCGTAAACAACCAGTCAAGTGCATTACCTTTATTTCCCAATCGTAAATTGTGAAATCATAAGACAGTCTCAAGTGCAGTGACTTGAGAATTGTTTACGTTGTGGAATTGGGCAATCGATCGAAATGCACCGAAAGCAGAAATACAATATAACTGAAAACAAAGGGGATTGGGGCAGAGAGAAAAAAATAAAAGAAATATTAATGGGTGTAATACGAGATTACGACATAAATAAAATGTAGAATGTGATATTGCGACAGAAAAATAAATGTAAAACAATGCAATGTGATATTGCAACATACTCGTGATATTGCAACATACTCGTGCCCGTTTAGAGTAGAGATGAGGGAACTAAGTTGTTCGTAAAGTTGGGTGGTAGAATATTTATTTCTACAGAAATGAATGAAATGAATGACGACATAATGTCCGTCATATTGGGTGGCATGTCTTTCACAATGAAAGTGTGACATGCCTTAACTTGCATAACCAATGGTGGCCATTTTTCCTTTGAATGCAAATCCATGAATTACATTTCCATTTTTTTTTTTGCAATTAGTAGAATATTAGTTCTGAACTTCCTCCGATGCTGCCCAAAACAAACCATATTCTAATACTCCTGCTGACCCCACAAATTGATATATTGCCCATGCTTGGCATTTTCCTTGGATTCCTGCAATAGGCCCATAAATTTTTTTCAATTATATATTCCTTTATTTACATATTTTAACAAATTTGATATTCACATATGAGATCTTATCTTTACATATAGATATTTCAACAAATAATATATAGGATCTAAAGATATTAAATAGTTTTTATTTTATTTTTTAATGATTTTTAAAGAAAAATGGGAGGAAAAAACCTTTATATGATTTAATAAATTCAAATACTATCTGAAAATATTTATGTGCTTATAGGAGGTTAATAGACCTCAATAAGCACATAATTTTCAGTTTGGTGATTTCTTTTTAATGTTAGGTTATTTCTCTACATTCTCTTATCAGTGTATAAGAGCAATTTTCAATTTTGGCAAAGTAATTGTTATTAATCCTTGTTATGAAATCGATAATTTTTTCATAACCTGTTTCTTCATGAAGAAGATTTGTAAGATACCTCCAGGGCTTTTTATATATCATTTTAAGACATTTGTTTTGTATAATTTGTAAGCGTTTTAGGTAACAGTTGGCAGCGTCACTCCAAATAGGACACGCGTATGTTAATATTGGCCTTTTGAAGAGTAGATTTTTGTTTTTGGGGTTTAGAAATGACCTATTTAGTTGTGGCCATAATGCTTTAAATGATTTTATGGCTTTTTGGCACGTAGCCATAATATGTTGTTTAAATGTAAGCTTTTTGACATCGTTAAGTACATTTATGGTATTATTTACAATAAGAAGATGACGTATTGGCAGTCTTTTGGGAAATTTGTTGAATGGAAAAATTATTGCTTGGGTCTTGTTTGGATAAATTTTGATTTTCCATTTGTGGAAATATTTACTGCAATTTACAAGACCCTTTTCCATTTTCTTCAGGAGTGCTCTTGTAAGTTTGTTTGAAGAAATTAACGCAGTATCTGCGTAATAAGCAATTTTCATATATTTTGGGACTCAGTTCGAATCTAACTCTACGAACGGTCGTGTAAATAATTAAAGCGCTTAGAGTACAACTATTTAAAATTAAAAACAAGAGTATATTTTTGTTTTTGCAATTGCCTATTCTTGATCTCATTTGAACTCACGTGGTAGACAATCCAGCTTAAAACAGGAATAACAATTTAGCGATGGCCCGAGGGGCCAAATCTTCATCAAAAAGAAAGCTCCTTGCGAACAAGAAGATGACAAAACTTCCTCCGGGTTTTGTTAACCCGAACATTGCGTCAACTTCAAGCAAGAGATTTAGCCTGCTTGCTGGCCTCAATGATATGGACGTAACCCCCGTATTAAATATTAACGAGGTTAAACAACACAAACCTCCACCTATTGTTGTTGAAGCTAACGCCTAATTTACAGAAATACAAAAACTACTTGGTAAAGATTGTATTTTCAAACGTACTTCAATTGGTAGCAAAATTTTTGCTCCAAATAAAGAATTGTACGAATGCTACAAGCAAATTCTTAAAGAGAGTAAGATGGAGTTTCATTCATATGGCTCCAAAGATAATAGGTTATACATCACTTTTTTACACGGTTTACCCCGCATAAAAACTGAGGACATCAGCAATTCAATGCTGGAACTGCTTAATGTATGGCCATGGCGGTGAACATTGTCATCGAAGTGCTGCGTGTATGATATGTGATGAACAACATCATACAAGTGTGTGTCCGTTTAACACAAATGAAAAAAGACCAGCTGTTTTTACATGCTTTAATTGCAAAAACATTGAAAAGAGAGAACTGATCACTCTGCAAATGACATCAACTGTCCGTTACGTTCTCTCTATTTGGAAACTAGAACAAGAGTAGCTTCTAAAAGCCATAATAACAGCAGGCAACAACAAAATATTTCATTTCAATCAAAGGTTGATTTCCCAGATTTAAGTAACAACAACACAAATTGTTACAATAACATCAATAATAACCAAGGTTCAGAAAATACACACATGAAACACACAATGTTCTGTCCAAAAGCAGCCAACACATATCTTTATTTTCATATCAATTATGTGCGTTTCTAAATTTTCTACGGTGCCCAACACAACCATGACTGTGTTCGTTTTAATATTTCGTTATTTACACGAACATTTTTGTATCACATACTTTTTGTTTTAATCACACATAAAGCACACATTTCTGAGTGTTGCTTTATTTGAAGTTCATGTTCTGGTACGTGTACTGAAAAAAACCACAGAACATGTACAATAAACAGGTTCGAGTTCAGTTATATTTTAAGTCGTGTTGTGGCTCGTGTAGTAAGAAAAAACAGAACATGTACAATAAACAGGTTCGAGTTCAGTTATATTTTAAGTCGTGTTTAAAATATAACATGAACTTCAAATAAAGCAACACTCAAAAATGTGTGCTTTATGTGTGATTGAAACAAAAAGTACGTGATAGAAAAATGTTCGTGTAAATAACGAAATATTAAAACGAACACAGTCATGGCAATTGATATGAAAATAAAAATATGTGTGTGTTGGTCTAAGTTATGTTTGTTTACATATATGTACGAGTTTTTTATTCAGTGTGTGTTTTTTTCTGAACTCTGATAATAACAGCAAAGCTAACCAGATGAAAACAAACAACGATTTATTTAGCATCGATGAGCTTTTTGATATTTTCACTACAGCTATGGATGATTTGCATAGGTGCACTTCAAAAGAACAACAAATCTAAGTTGTAATGTCAATGGTGAAATACGCCCATGTATTATACTAATTTAAACGAATTGAAAATGCTTCTCTTGAATGCTAACGGCATTTCAAACTTTTCTAAATTAAAACAATTTGAGATACTAATTGAACGAGAAAATATTAAAATAGAGTCTTTGAATGAAACATTTTTTTCAGATTTTCAATTATAATCAATTTTCAATTATATATTCTTCCTTTATTTACATATTTTAACAAATTTGATATTCAAATATGAGATCTTATCTTTACATATAGATATTGCAACAAATAATATATAGGATCTAAAGATATTAAATAGTTTTTATTTTATTTTTTAATGATTTTTAAAGGAAAATGGGAGGAAAAAAACCTTTATATGATTTAATAAATTCAAATACTATCTGAAAATATTTATGTGCTTATAGGAGGTTTATTAGAAATAATAGACCTCTATAAGCACATAATTTTCAATTTGGTGATTTCTTTCTAATTTTACGTTAATTCTCTACATTCTCTTATCAGTTGGTAAGAGGAATTTTCAATTTTGGCAAAGTAATTGTTATTAATCCTTGTTATGAAATCGATAATTTTTTCATAACATGTTTCTTCATGAAGAAGATTTGTAGGATACCTCCAGGGTTTTTAATTATCATGTTAAGACATTTGTTTTGTATAATTTGTAAGCGTTTTAGGTGGCAGTTGGCAGCGTCACTCCAAATATGTAGGACACGCGTATGTTAATATTGGCCTTATAACACCTTTAAAGAGTAGATTTTTGTTTTTGGGGTTTAGAAATGACCTTCTATTTAGTAGTGGACATAATGTTTTAAATGAATTAATAGCTTTTTGGCACGTAGCCATAATATGTTGTGAGATATTTGACATGATTAAGTACATTTATGGTATTATTTCCAATAAGAAGATGGCGTCTTGGCAGTCTTTTGGGAGATTTGTTGAATGGAAAAATTATTGCTTGGGTCTTGTTTGGATTAATTTTGATTTTCCATTTGTGAAAATATTTACTGCATTTTACAAGTCGCTTTCCCATTTTCTTCAGGAGTGCACTTGTAAGTTTGTTTGAAGAAATTAACGCAGTATCATCTGCGCAGTAAGCAACTTTCATATATTTGGGACTTTGAAATCGGATGTATATATCGAGTAAAGCAATGGCGACAAGACTGATCCTTGAGGTAACCCTGTGGTAATGGTTTTTGGAGATGATGTTTCATTATTAATCGCAACTTTAAAGTGTCTGCCGTGAATGAAATCTGAAATAAGTTTGCATAAATATTTTGGTATATTTGCATCAAGAAGTTTAAATACTAGGCCATTATGCCAAACGGTGTCAAACGCTTTTTCAATATCTAACAATATTACACCCGTTGAACGTTTATTGTTTTTATTGCTGATTATTTGATTTTTAATTCTGTTTATTTGGTGAGTAGTGCTATGTGCTTTTTTAAATCCAAATTGTTCTTTAGCAACAATAGAATTGGTCGTTACAAATTCACTAATACGAGCATGTAGAATTTTTTCAAATATTTTACTAAAGTTACTTAATAGACTGATAGGTCTGTAGCTGTTTGGGTTATTTTTTGGCTTGCTAGGTTTGTTAATAGCTATAACCTTAGCATTTTTTAAATGGTTTGAGACATAGTTGAGTTTGATGCAGCTGTTAAATATTATAACCAATAATTTTAGAGCTTGGAGTGGAACATTTTTTTCAGAAAATCATAGACCCTATTTTAAAAATTATTATTTATATAGAAGTGACAGAACAGATGCAAGAGGAGGAGGAGTAGCTCTGTTAATTCATAAATCTGTCGCACGTAAAAACCTCTTTATGTCAAACACCTCATCAATCGAAAACATATCAATTGAAGTTATTATAAATAATAGACCTATTGTTGTATCTTCGTTATATTCACCAAGATATACCCATAACTTCTGTACTGATATCTTGAACCTAACACCTTCCACCAAAGAATATATAGTTTTTGGTGACTTAAATGCCAAACATTGTTCTTAGAATTGCCGTTCAAATAATACTGCAGGAATCGCACTCAACAATCTACAGCAATCAAGCAATTTTTTCATACACTATCCTAATAGTCCAACCCTATTCCCCCATCAACACAATCGCGAAGCATCCACAAGCAGCTGGAACATTTACATGAATTTTTTAGACAATAAAATCACGTTAAATTCGGATATATACAATACCAAGGTAGTAATTGATCAGGAAATACAAAAAATTATAAATGTAGTTTTCGAAGCAAGGGATGTGTCTACACCTAAAATAACTCAACAAAATAATTACACATTACCAGAAAGTACTGTGAAATATATTAAACTAAGAAGAAGCTTTAAAAGAAAAAGCCAACGATCTTCAAATATAGCCGAGCAAACTTTTTATAATCAATGTACTAAGTTTCTAAGTAACATGATTGATAAAAGTATTAATTCGGAACGCAATAAGAAATGGTGTCAATTATTATCCAATTTAAAACCAGGTGATAAATCATTTTGGAGAATAAGCAGGAACTTGCGAGGGAAAGGAAAACAATCAAATCTCTCACTTTAAAGTTGGAAATACAAAAATAACATCTGATAAGGACAAGGCTGAAGTCCTGGCAAATACATTGGTCAAAGCAAATAACCTCACTTCGAATTACAACCATTCAGCGGATACAGTAATAAATACAACAGTAAATAATTTTAAGAAGGAAAATCCTTGTTCTGAATCAACAATTTATACATCTCTAGAAGTAATGAATATTGTTTCATCAATAAAACCCTCAAACTCTCCTGGTTTTGACAATGTTCCCAACCTGCTCTTAAAGAAACTTCCATTCAAAGCTCCAAAATTACTGGTTACAATTTTTAACAGCTGCGTCAAACTCAACTATTTCCCAAACCATTTCAAAAATGCAAAGGTTATAGCTATCAACAAACATAGTAAGCCAAAAAATAACCCAAATAGCTATAGACCTAATAGTCTATTAAGTATCTTACGTAAAATATTTGAAAAAATACTACATTCTCGTCTTAGTGAATTTGTAACGACCAATTCTATTGTTGCTAAAGAACAATTTGGATTGAAAAAAGGGCATAGCACTACTATTAAAAATCAAATAATCACCAATAAAAACAACAAACGTTCAACGGGTCTAATATTGTTAGATATCGAAAAACCGTTTGACACCGTTTGACATAATAGCCTAGAATTTAAACTTCTTGATGAAAATATACCAAAATATTTATGCAAACTTATTTCAGATTTCATTCACGGCAGAAGCTTTAAAGTTGCGATTATTAATGAAACACCGTATCCAAAAACCATTACACAGGGTTACCTCAAGAATCAGTCTTGTCTCCATTGCTTTACTCGATATATACATCCGATTGCAAAGTCCCGAAATATATGAATATTGCTTACTACGCTGATGATACTGCGTTAATTTCTTCAAACAAACTTACAAGTGCACTCCTGAAGAAAATGGAAAAGGGACTTGTAAATTGCAGTAAATATTTTCACAAATGGAAAATCAAAATTAATCCAAACAAGACCCAAGCAATAATTTTCCCATTCAACAAATCTCCCAAAAGACTGCCAAGACGTCCTCTTCTTATTGCAAATAATACCATAAATATACTTAACGATGTCAAATATCTCGGAGTTGTCTTGGACCAAAAGCTTACAACTAAAAGACATATTATGGCTACGTGTCAAAAAGCTATAAAATCATTTAAAACATTATGGCCACTACTAAATAGAAGGTCATTTCTAAACCACAAAAACAAAAATCTTCTCTTCAAAAGTGTTATAAGACCGATATTAACATACGCGTGTCCTATTTGGAGTGATGCTGCCAACTGTCACCTAAAACGCTTACAAATTATACAAAACAAATGTCTTAAAATGATAAATAAAAAGCCATGGAGGTATCCTACAAATCTTCTTCATGAAGAAACAGGTTATGAAAAAATTATCGATTTCATAACAAGGATTAATAACAATTACTTTGCCAAAATTGAAAATTCCTCTTACCCACTGATAAGAGAATGTAGAGAAATCACCAAATCACCAAACTGAAAATTATGTGCTTATTGAGGTCTATTAACCTCCTATAAGCACATAAATATTTTCAGATAGTATGTATTTGAATTTATTAAATCATATAAAGGTTTTTTCCTCCCATTTTTCTTTAAAAATCATTAAAAAATAAAATAAAAACTATTTAATATCTTTAGATCCTATATATTATTTGTTGAAATATCTATATGTAAAGATAAGATCTCATATGTGAATATCAAATTTGTTAAAATATGTAAATAAAGGAAGAATATATAATTGAAAAAAAAAATATATATATATTTTGGGACTTTAAAATCGGATGTATGAGTTCGGATCTAATTCTGTTTACGAACGGTCGTGTAAATAATTAAAGCACTTAGAGTACAACCAAGAATCATATATAATAGAGGATGTGCAAACCATGATTTTGCCACAAGAAAACTGAGAGTGGATGAGATCGGAACTAACATCGGACAGAGAATTGCGACATAGAAAAATGAATGTGGAAGCAAATTGTGTGACATACATTGTTTGTGTCGCAAGATTTGAAGATAAAACTGTTAAGATAATTGAACTTTATATTTTAAACAGCAATTTATGTATTTGCTTAACTCTGTGTTGTTATGATTTGTGTATTGCGAAAATTTTCATTTATATTTAAAAAGTTGATATTTTTGGATAAATTTGATTTAATGTTTAATAATCATAATTGATTTTTTATTTGAAAAAAGAAGGAAGCAATAACAATAAAACTTTTTTGAACTTGTAAATTTTATATTGAAAAATAAAGATGTAGTAAAAAAATCTGTTTTTGAATTTATTTGATTTCATATTAAAAAAAAGAAGCAGTAACAAAAAAATATCTATCTGAATTTATTTTGTGGCCCTGAAAAGAGCCTTTTTTATATTTTGTGGCCCTGAAAAGAGCCTTTTTTATATTTTGTGACTGTGAAAAGGGCCTTTTTCCTATTTTGTGGCCCTGAAATGGGCCTTTTATATATTGAATTTCGCATCGAATCAGCCTTCAGTCACATCCTGCTTATCCAAAGGAGCTAATAAATGAAAAAAAGAATACTAAAAATTTTATTAATAAATAGTTCATGTATAATTGTTAAAAAAAATAGTTAACATAAAAATTTATGTTATTGTGTTTCAAATAAACATAATTAAAACTTTTTTTAATTTAAAATTTTATTGTCTTTCATTTAATAATGCAGTTAGTTGACATAAAAAATTATGTCATTGTCTTTGGAAAATAAGAATAAAAAAGAAAATAAAAATTTTAATAATAAAAACTTAATAAATAATTGCATTAAAAAGGAAAAAGAAGTTAACATAAAAATTTATGTCATTGTCGTGAAAAGAAACACTTATATTATTTTGTTAATTTTTTTAATTTTTTATTTTCCTTCAGTTGTTGCCTCTTATTAACAATCAAGGTATTTACTAATGTTTTAGAGTTTTTATATAACAAAACAGTTATATAAAAATCTAAAACTGCTTTCTTATGGAATCTGCAGGGATCGGTTTCATCAAACCATCCAGAAAATTCCTTCGATGTAGCCAGAATCCGATGAATTTCATTTATTATACTATGTCTTAAGTTTATGTTATGGTAATTTTTCATGAAGAATTTCGTGTAAATAGAGAAGAACTTTTTAGATATATCTGAATAATACTTAGATGCTACTACAATTTTATCCACATTATGGGCCTTGTTCTGTACGAATGTTGTCGCTTCTGCTGATGGTCCTTCTGCCATTTCTGGACATCTACCGCATTGGATTTTCTTCACAAAATTGGAAAAAAAATTATATATCCTGTGTAATATTCTAGTGTTTCCAATTCATTGCTACTCATCTCAACATCCTGATGAATAGCAACTCTGCCATTGTCCATATCCACTTCATCCGTTGATATTGGAATATTAAGATTGTTTCTTAATATTGACTTTTGGTGAGATATATCCTTTGATTCTTCATTCGCTGTTCCCCATTCCAGCATAACATCTTCGTCGTCTTCACAGTTGTTGTCAGAATTATATTTGAAAGTCATTATTTTCATTGATATCAGTCGCGCTAGAATATATTGTAGTTCATTGATCGAAGGATGATCGTTTGAACCACCCTTCGATCGTATCTTGAAAAACAAATTTTCCATCGCGTCCTGATTAAATTTCCCAAAAAGAATGAAATTTACTTCACTTTTATATTTATGGAACAAATGTTGGCTTAAGTAAAGGAAACACCTTAATGTAAGGATGAAACCATTGATACATTTGTTTCTCGATAAACCTGTAAAATTAAATGTCTCCAAGTATTCTATAAATTCCATAATGAATTCAGTTGTTTCGTTACCCCCCAACAAAGTCTGATTGCGGAGATGAAGATGAACGATGTAACGTTCGATGGATAAATGGGGAAATTAACTCCTTAAAATTTTTTCTTCAATTTTTTTTTCAAATTTAGTTTTTCATATTTTTTATTTAAGCAAATTTTTTATTTTTTATTACTTTTTTTAAAATGAATTTATTATTACTTATTATTTTTTTTATGAATTATTTATTTTAAGTTTTTTTTTTAAATAAAACCTTTTTGAAAAAATTATAAATTTTTGATTGTTTGATTTGTTGGGTTTACTGGTCAGTTTTTATTTTCAGCGCAATTGAAAAACCATTAATTCGCTTTTTCTCCTACGCGTATCGTATCCATCTTCAGGGAGCCTTTTTTATTTAAAAACACATTTAACATTATAAACAAATTAAAATTTTTGTTGAAAACTACTTACAAATAAAATATATTTTTCAACACAAATTTTTTTATGAAACAAATTTATAAGTGTTACGTCGTATTTTCAACTATTGTTTTTCTTTTGTATGTTTTTTTGTTAATATCAAACTGTAAGCGCTGTTTGTTCCGTCTTTATCTTCTTTAAAGTTGACAGCTCTCTCAATATTTTCCTGTATTCTTAGTTTCCAATGTCATTGTCTTGTTCCATTTTCTCTCAATGTCTAAAATACGCGCATTGTCAAAATCAGCTGAGTGTCCAGTAGTTGTGATATGATGTGATAAGCCTGTTGAAGTTTTTTTGTTTCTTGCGTCTGCTTTGTGTTCGGCTACTCGTACTCCAAGCGCTCTCTTAGTTGTACCAATGTAAATGTGATCACAGTTGCTGTTTGTGCTTTTGTTGCCCAAGCATTTTATTTCGTATACTAAATCGTGTTGTTGTTCTTGTTTTATTTTGTCTTTTGTTTTCGTGAATATTTTTTTAAGTGTTTGATTAGGTTTATGTGCGTATATGACGTTTTCATGCTGTATCGTTTTTCTCATGTTTTTGGTGTCTGTAAGTCCAGGAATGTATGCGACTCCGACATATTGGGTGTTATTGCTGGCCTTGTTGTTTGGTGTGGTGTTTTTATTTTTGTTGTGTATTTCTATTTTTGTTTCATAAATCATATTATTTATGATATTCGTAGGGAATGCATTTTTAGCTAATATGTCTTTTATTTTGTTTGTGTTCTCGCGTGTGTATTGTTCATCACTTAGAGTAAATATTATTTATTTATTTATTTATTGAAAGTATTATATAAAGATAAATTTATAAAATACAAAGAAGAAATAGTGTGGGCTACTAGGCAATTACACTATATATTTTGAATTTAAATTTCATTTAATACATTGGCAGATCTAAGGATATTCTTAATTTTTGTTACTGTGTTCTTGTTATTGCAGTTGAGTACTTCTTCAAGTGGTTCATTTGTTGAGCTTATGGGACAATCTTTGAAGATGTGACTTATTGTAAGTTCCTCTGAGCAATTTTCACATTGCCTACGTTGCGTTCTTTCAAAAAAATGTTGTGTGCTAAATATTGTTGTTCCAACTCTGATTCTGGCTATTGTGATGCAGTCTTTCCTGCTGAAGTGTTTATTGTAAGAAAGTCGTGACGTACTGCTGTTGTGAGATTTTAAAAAGTTGTTTGATGTACTCCATCGTTGTTGTTGGAGCTCTAGTTGAAGGTATTTATGAAAGTTTGATATCACAGGCACAAACGGTGGTACTTCTGTAATTAATGGATGGTTGTTTGCATTTTTAGCAGCTTTGTCAGCGGATTCGTTACCTTTGATCCCTACGTGTCCTGGAATCCAAAGGATAATAATTTCATTAAGCAGTATGGAATTACCGAGTACAAATTTTCTGCTTTCGCTATCAAGTTTTAGTGATTTGACTGCACTCTTACATTCTTACTGTCATAGCATACAGCGTGCCTTATGGCTGCCAGTTCGGCTGCGAAAATGCCTGCATGATTAGGAAGAATAGATTGTTTAATGGTTTCGAAGTTTTCACTGTTTTGTTCAACGATAGCATATGAGGTGTTTCCATTAGAAAAAGACCCATCGGTAAATATTGTGGTGTTAGTATTATATTTTTCCTTTTCTCTTAAGTACAGTTGCTGGAAAATATCTGGATTAATTCCATTTTTTTTAATAGAGTTAAGTGCAGTATTAATGATTAATTTGGTATTTGATGGATTTTTTGTTGTTGTAATACTTGATCGAGATGGAAGTGGTATCTGCACTTCCTTGGCATAATTTATTATGTGTTTTATACTACAAGAATAGGGTAATTCATCCAGGTCCATACATTTCCAGATTTGCTCGTATAAGCCGTGGTTGATGTTAGTTATCCCTTTAGCTAATAGCTTGATGGATTGTCTTTTTAAGATGGTTTCGAAGTCATTTATATTGGCTTCTATTCTTAACGCATCAATAGGAGTTGCCTGAAGAATGCCTGTAGCTGTGCGAAAACATCTGTTTATGCTGGCGTTTATCTTGTTTATGTTTGTTTTTGTTGTCCAGCCATATATTGTTATACAGTGCTGAATAATGCCCTCTGTCAACGTGCGGCGAATTGAAATTGCAGTTTCCATATGAGCACCTTTCTGTTTGGTACAAACTATTTTTAAGAGATTATTGGTTCCTTTTAATTTATCGATGTTGTTCTGTATATGTTTGTTCCAAAGAATATTTTTTGTAAATGTTATACCGAGGATTCTCAATTCGGACTTTGTTGGGATATTTTGTCCTCTTATATGAAAGGGTGTTAAATTACATTTGTATTTTTTGCAAACATGAATTATTTCACATTTGTTTATGGGGATAGATGCTCCTGTATTATTTGTCCATTCGTTTATTTCTAAATCGCACCGATTTAGAGATGTAGCGATTTCACTATGTGTGCCTGAAGTTATGACAAATATGTTGTCTGCGTATATCGATATGTGGTCAATGCCATTGAGTCTTTTAAGTTTTACTAATAATGAGTTTACGTATGCTGTGTACAGTACGACAGAAAGTGGAGAGCCCTGTGGGACTCCATTATCGAATCTGCATGCCTTAGATAGAAAACCATCTACTCTTACTGATATTTTTCTATGTGAAAGAAAAGAATGTACAAGTTTTAATAAATTTTTTGGTACACCCCATTTGTGTAATTCTTGTATGACAACGAAATTGACAACTTTGTCAAATGCTTTTTCCAGATCTTCTGACAAAATGACCGAGTGTTTGTTTTTTCCTACATTTTCCTTTATTTTACTCTCAATTTGGTGAACTAATGTGAATACTCCTCTGTTGGGTAGGTATGCATGCTGTTCATTTACTATACTGGTTTGGCAGTGTTTCCACAATCGTTGTGAAATGGTTTGTCTAACACCTTCGATATGACGGACAACATTGAGATTGGTCTATATCCCTCGATGCTATTAAAGTTTTTTCCAGGTTTCGGAATTGGTGATAAAACTGCATGTTTCCATGCATGGGGGTATATTCCTTTAGTCAAAATATTGGTATATAATTTGCAAAGTCTTAATTTGAAAGTTATTGAGGAGTTCTTTATCATTGCGTAGCTGATTTTATCCAAGCCTGGTGTTGACCCCTTACATTTTTGCAGTGCATTTTTTAAATCAATTTTGGATATTGGTTCATTTAAACTGAGAATTTCGTTAGAATTGTTGCTAAGAAGATCAATGTCCAGCTGATTTTTTTCTTGCATAATTCTGGAACTAAACGAATTGTTGGAACCTATTGAACACCACGATTTTGCAAATGCATCTCCTATCTCTTGAGGGTGCGATAAAATTTGATTTTCTTGATAAATTGAAGGAAACCCGATTGACCTGGATGACGTTATTTTTCTTACTTTATTCCACAATGTTCTAGAGTCTGCTTGGGGGTTGATTGAATTTAAAAAGTTTTCCCAAGTTTTTCGTTTGGCTTCTCTGCAGGTTTTGCGCACTAATGCACAATTTTTCCTATAATTTACAGCATGTGATAGTGTTTCTTCTTCTAAAAAGCTTCCAGGCTTTGTTTTTTTCTTTAATAAGCATTGCAATGTGAGTGTTGAACCATAGCGGGTTGTTTTGGTTGTTTTGTTTCGGGCCTTGACTTATCGGCATTGTTTTGCTTGCTGAGCTTCTTATAATTTTACCTAGTACTGCTGCTTCTTTGTTGATGTTATCGGAGAAAGGTGTGGAGTTAGATAATTCAGTCGTGTATTTAGAGAAAGAAACCCAGTCCGCACTTTTATCATTAAAATTTTTGATTTGTTTTATGGTGTAATTTTTGTTGTTCACTTTCTGGATAAAAATTGGGAAGTGGTCACTCATTCCATGATCTAAACACTGCCAGCTTAGAGAGAGAGCTGAACCAACTGTAGCCATTGAGACGTCTATCGCTGTGAATGTATGTATGTCTAGTGCTTAATAGTGTAGGAGATCCATCATTTAAAAAAGTTAGATTTCTTTCGTTTGCAAAAAACTCCCATAAGTTTCCGGCTTGTGAAGTGTATTGGGAACCCCATATTGTGTTTTGTGTGTTAAGGTCTCCACATATCAAATGATGGTTAGAATCGAATAGAGGTATGGAGCTTATTAGTCCTTGATTTATTGATACATTTGTTTCTTTATAAATATTTGTAATATGTAAACTTTCTGCTCCACGAAGGGTTAATGTTTGATAAAGGAGATCCCCTGTGGATGTTATGTGTTGAGTGACATTCAGCGAACTCTTTATAAGAATTGCTATGCCCGATTTACAGTATGAATAGTCCTTGTTGTGATGAAATATTTGGTAACCTGGAATGTGTAAGAGATTTTTATTTATTTTTATTATGTGAGTTTCTTGTAGAATTATTATGTTTGGCTTATGTTTCTTTATTAGTATTTCCAAAGCAAACTTGTTATTTAAAAAACCTTGGATGTTCCACTGAATTATAGAGAGATCTAGTCCTATATTCATAGAGAAAATAAAAAATAAGGAAGATGTTTATTTTTTTCGTCATTTTGAAATTTTGTTTTTTCTTTTCCTATTTGGCTTTTAATGTCATAATAAATTGCTTTAGAGTATGGGGATAGGTAATTTCCAGGAGATTGTGTATCAAGGGTTTGTGATGTTCTTTTTGGTGTTGATAGATTAGTTTCTGTTTCGCTGTCAATTTCCATTGTAGAGTGATTTGTATTTTCTAGCGGGTGTTTAATGTTGTCAGTTTTTGTTGTTGAATTTGATTTTTTTTCTTCTGGTTTGTCTGTTGTTGTTATTCTTGTATGTTGTATTATTTCTTTTTGAGTTTTTTGTTTTACTTTTTCTTGATTTAAAATAGGTTTTTTGTTGATTTCAATAGTTGTTTTATCATTTTTTAACTGTTGTTTTTCTTTTTCGAATGTTACATTTTTTGTACTTTTGGTAATGTTTGCAAATGTAGGTTTAGGGTTATTTTTTGTGAATATTTGATGTGATTCTGGATTTAAGTTGTAAGTTTTCCAGGCTTCCCCAATAGTACATCTTTTGTCTATTTTAATCTTTAAAACAGTCTTGTGTTTTAGAAAAGATGGACATGTAGATTCATATGAGGCATGAGTTTCGACACTACAATTTACGCAAAACTTCTTGCTGCAAGGGTTATGTGGTGTTATTTCTCCACATTCTCTGCATAGTTCTAGATTTTTGCAACGATTTTTCGTGTGTCCTAACTTTTGGCAGTTTTTGCATCTCATAGGGTTTGGGATGTATTCATTAATTTTAACTCTTTCCCAGCCAAGCTTAAGGTATTCAGGACGTCTTATCAGATCAAAAGTTATAACTGCTGCTCCTGTTGGTACGAGCTTATCATCTTCTTTCTTCATTATTTTCCTGACTTCGACAACTTTTTGATCTTTTAGGCCTTCAATTAATTCATCTTCCGACAAATATATAATTTTATTTGAGAAAATTTTGCCTTGTACATAATTAAGGGCTTTATGGTAAGTAACTGAAACTTGGATTGTGTCAATGTAATTTGCTTTCCTAAATTTTTAGGTTTTTGGTTTTTATAAGGAGATCGCCTGATTTGAGTTCAACTACATCAGTGTATTCTTTTTAGATAAAATTTAAACCCTTTTCAATTTGAAAAACATTATATGCTGAAATCGGTTTTGATGTTAATTCCTTATTTATATTGGTTGATATGACAAGATAACGTGGAATATGATCGTCGCACTGTCTTATTTCTGGGAGAGAAATGAAGTCATCATCGCGAAAGCGTTTATTTCGCGATAAGTCTTCGTTGGAACCGAGTTCCCTGAACCAATTATGGTTCAGGGGATAAGAACCATTCATTTTCGGGTGGCTCAACCCTTGAAAAGATGAAGAATTTTATACTTTCAGAAAAAAAAAGTATTATTTTTTTTTTTATAAAGAGAATATAAGTTTTTTTTTGAGAGTATGTTAACGTGATAACCGGTTTATTGAATTATGTGCACACAACTAGAAAAACGACTTAACACGGCGATTGCCTGAGCAAGACTGAGAGTAAATATTTTTCTAATTAAATTTTTCGCTGTGTTTATTTTTTGTTTCATTGGGTGGTTCGAATGGTAGTTAATAATTCTACCAGAAGCTATTTTTTTACAATGCCAATTGATGTTTAGTTTTTTATTATGTCTATGTATTTTCGAGTCCAAAAATGTGATGCTTCTTTTGTTTTCTAATTCTATTGTAAAGTGTATTTTATTGTGTTTGGAGTTAAATTTTGTGAGAATTTCATCTATGTTTTGTTTTTTGACTATCGCAAAAATATCATCTACATATTTTTTAATGTATTTGATATGTATGTTGTCTATTTGCAGCTCCATAATGCTTTCATTTAGTAATTTATCCATAACTATGTCCGCAATGGTTGGCATACCAAATATCTGGTTATAAATTTTTTGATGAAATGAGAAATAATTATTTTCAAGAAGACAAAAACTAAGCATTTATTGAAAATGCTTTTTTGGGATCGTGGTGTGTTTTTCAAGAGTGGGCCATTCTTGCATGATTGTTTTTATGGCTAAATTCTTGGTATGTTAGTAAAAAGTGATATGACATCAAAAGAAACAAGTATTTCGTCCTCCTCTAGCTCTAACATCTTTATGTGGTCTTTTAATTGGAACACATTTTTTATGTTTAAGTCCTGTGAAATAATGTTTTTTAAAATTCCTCCGATATGCTTGGACATATTGTAACACGGGACATTCGTTGATGATGCAATTGGCCGTAGCGTCATACCCGGCTTATGTGTTTTTGGGAGACCATATAGTCGTGGAGCTACTGCTGCTGAGCTCATTAATTGTTTTTTTAGTTTTTGATCTATGTATTTTTGTTTGTAAGGCTCGTTCACTATATTATTGTTTTTCCTTAATAATTGTTGTGTCGGGTCGTTTCTTACTGTTTTGTATGTTGTTTTATCACTGAGCATTTTATTCTGATAGTCTTCTTTGTACATAACTACAGTTTTATTGCTTTAGTAACTATTACGTCGTTTTCTTGTTTTTTTAAAATTTATTCGTTTCTTCATAAGCTTTAATGATGAATCTTTCTTTTGTGGTGTTGTTTAATTTGGAGTTAAAATTTATTTTCGTTGCTAAATTGTGTCTATTGACGTCTTCTTGTTTTTCATCTTGAATTGTTTGAAGTCCTTGTTCCAAGTCGGCTATAATATGGATTGGTGAGAAATTTTTCCAGGTTACTGGTAGAGCGAACTTCTCCCCCAACGAAAGAATCCAAGCGCTGTCTTCTGTGAATTGAATTTTTGTTGCATTGACGAACCAATCTTCATTAAAGATGAACCCTGCAGTTTGTATGTTTTCCGTGATTTGTTGCTGAAGTTTATTGTCCATTCTTTGGTCTGATTGTTCGGTGATTTGCCTGTACGCTCTATTTTGGCTGTCAATAATTTGTTTATATTCAATTTCGTTAAGTGTTTCTTGCATTGCTCGTTTTGTACATTCCAAGGTTTTCTTAATTCAAGCAAAAGTACTTTTCTTATAAACTGCTATTGAAATTTATGTAGTTCACTTTTAGTGGTTTTAAATGTAAAATTAAATGTCAAATGAGCCAATGTTCTGCATAACGGAGCTGCAAATAGACAACATACATATCAAATACATAAAAAAATATGTAGATGATATTTTTGCGATAGTCAAAAAACAAAACATAGATGAAATTCTCACAAAATTTAACTACAAACAGAATAAAATACACTTTACAATAGAATTAGAAAACAAAAAAAGCATCACATTTTTGGACTCGAAAATACATGGACATAATAAAAAACTAAACATCAGTTGGCATTGTAAAGAAATAGCTTCTGGTAGAATTATTAACTACCATTCGAACCACCCAATGAAACAAAAAATAAACACAGCGAAAAATTTAATTAGAAAAATATTTACTCTAAGTGATGAACAATACACACGCGAGAACACAAACAAAATAAAAGACATATTAGCTAAAAATGCATTCCCTACGAATATCATAAATAGTATGATTTATGAAACAAAAATAGAAATACACAACAAAAATAAAAACACCACACCAAACAACAACAAGGCCAGCAATAACACCCAATATGTCGGAGTCGCATACATTCCTGGACTTACAGACACCAAAAACATGAGAACAACGATACAGCATGAAAACGTCATATAAATTACGTTTAATTAAATAAAACGCGATATGTTTAATTGAGAACTTGACTACAACTGAAGTTTAGTAGTCAAAAAATTTTATTTATAAGTTAAAATTTTTGGGTCACATTAGTATGGGGAAGATATTATTAAAAAACAACAAGAATACATCAGCAAACAAATATCGCTATTCATTGCAGACATAGCGTCAGCAATTTCATAATAAGAATTTATAAAATCGAACTGTTCTTATTTTAATATTGCGACACGCGCCGCAATTTAGTCACAATTTTATGGGAAAGTATTTTATAGCAAAACAAGATAGTTTTTAGTTTAAATGGTATTTATTTTTATTTATACTTCAGCTCTATCTAGGAGCTAAATTATTAATGATTAATGCTAAATTATTAATGGTTTATTGATTATAAAATGTTCTTCTTTATATACATATTTCCAACCTATATTAACAACAATGTGTTACCTGCACTTGGGTCAGCATAAACATAAGTGTGCCAGCGCAACAACAACATACAATAATAATATACGCAGTCATACAATGTTTTGCAAATGCAGTGGTCAACAATATTGATATTTGTTATTTCCGCATTTGCAAATATTGTACGCTATGCAGTGTGGGTATTATACAGCACACTACGAAAGTCGTGGTACGCTACACCTTCCTTTTTTATAAGAATGTTCATATAACATTTTGTTCTATGGACATTCTTTTATTATTTGTACTGTTGGGTTTTTTTTTTTTTTTTTTTTTTTTGTGGTTGTATCAAGTGCAAGTTTCACATTTTACAATAAATTTATTTTATTTTATTTACAAATATAGATTTAAAGAAAAGAATTCATATTGTTTATTTAATATTGTATAACTTAAGTCTATTCTTATGAACTATTTGTTCTTTATTTGTTTTCTTATCAACTATGGTTACATTATTTCCGAAATCTATTTTCTTAATTTTATATGGCCCTTTATATGCCATCTCTAACTTATGTCCTGCATCATTTCTTACCAAGACTAAATCTCCTATTTTAAAATTGTAATCTAATTTTGTTTTATCATAATTAATTTTTTGTTTTATTTTATTTATGAGTAATAGTTTTTTAACTCTATCTATTGCTACTTGTAATCTAAATTTAATTTCCTTAGCATAATTATCTATATTATAAAGTGGTGCAACTCTATCTACTTCACTAAATTGTCTAAAATTGTTTGGAATTTTTCCAAAAATAAGTTCATAAGGGCAATAACAATGTACTGTAGATGGTGTAGTGTTAAAACAGTACGTGAAATATTTGAGCCATTCATCCTAGTCGTCTTTATCTACTGATATGTAGTTTCGTACGTATTCGTTAAAAGTCCGGTGACTTCTTTCTATCGTACCTAGTGTCTGGTGATGATATGCTGTCGATGTGGGTTTATCTACCTTCAATAGGTTGCAAAGCTCTGTCAGTATAGAGTTCTTGTATTCTGTGCCCATATCCGAAATGAACGTCTTCATTGGACCGTATATAAGCACAAAATTTTCAAATATCGCTTTTGCGATCGTCTTAGCTGATTTATCTTTTATTGGTATTGTTACCAAGTATTTAGTTAAGTCACATATCATTGTGACTGCATATTCATTTCCATAAATTGACTTTGGAAATGGTCCAATTGTACGTACACCGTATCAAAAGCCCTATTTGGTGTCTCCGTTATTGTCATTGGACTTTTTATATGTTTCTCCGTTTTAGCCAATTGACATTTATGGCATGTTTTCATATATTTGGCAATGTCTTTTGTCATATTTTTCCAGTAATAGTATTTCAGCATTATCTCACGTATTGCCTTTGCATTCGTGTTATCAATTTTAGTTACTTCGTTTAATAGCGCTATTCTGATTTCATTCAGTGTTTTATTGCCCATATTCTCAAATTCACTTATCGAGACAAATTCGAAAATCTTCTCATGTGGTGAAATTTGAACCTTAATATTTAGTTTACAGGCTATTCGTTCTAGCCTAGGGAAAAATTGTCCTAAGTCAATATTCCCTTTAGTAAACAAATCATCTATTCTTATGCTAGCATATATGGTTTTGCCCTTTTTGATGTAACATCTGTTGGGTAAAATCTTTAATTTATAATATCTTTTGACGTCTATATTATTCAATGGTATATATACCTTGGGCTTATTATTATTATTGATATTTTGCTGATTTACTACTGGTTTACTAATTTTCTCTTCCTTAGTTATCGATCTTGTCGTGACCCTTAAAACGGATGAGATCTTGTCGTTAATATCCTTTAAGTCATTTATTGTAATGCGCGACAGTGCGTCGGCAACATAATTATCTTTTCCCCTGAGATATTCTACTGTGAAATCATATTCCTCCAGATCGAGTCTCATTCTTGTTAGCTTAGAACTTGGATTTTTCATGGAGAACAGGTATGAAAGTGGTCTATGGTCTGTTCGGACCAAAAAATGTTTTCCATATATATATGGTCTGAAATATGTGACAGCCCAGTGTATGGCAGTTAATTCCTGTTCAATGGTCGATTTGTTGCTTTCGCCTTTAGTGAAAGTTTTAGATGCATAGGCCACAGGTGTCTACCTTCATGTTCCTGTGTTAAAACTGCACCGCAAGCATGCTTACTCGCATCTGTTGTTATGCAAAATTCCTTCGTAAAGTCTGGGTACTGAAGCAATGTTGGGCTCATTAATGCCTTCTTTAAGTATTTAAACGCGCACTCACAATCTTTTGTCCACTGAAATGGTACTCCCTTTTTGGATAGCCTTGTAAGGTGTCTGGAATATTCAGAGAAGTTTCTAATAAATCGTCGGTAATAGTTGCAAAACGCGACAAACCTTCGTGCGCTATCGGCGTCCGTAGGCGTCGGGTAATTTTCTATCACCGAATATTTACTATCATCCGGTAATATTCCTCTATCAGTACATTTGTGGCCAAGGTAGGTTACCTCTCTCACAAAGAATGAACATTTTTGGGGGTGTAGTTTAAGATTGTGTTTGCGGCAGAGATCAAATACATCCTTCAAATTTGAAAGCATATGTTTTTCAGAACATCCCAATACAACCAAGTCATCCATATATAGGAATGCTTGATTCGGCTTCAGACCACTGAAGGCTAATGTCATCATTCTTTGGAATGAATTCGGTGCTATTTTTAAGCCATATGGTAGTCTAGTAAATCTGTATGAACCATTGTTTGTTGAAAATGACGTCAAGTCTCTAGAGTTCTTTTCCAAACCAATTTGATCAAACCCGGACATCAAGTCCAAACAAGAAAAATATTTTGCTCTACCTAATTGGTCTAGAATATCGTCTATTCTAGGCAACGGGAATTTATCTGATATTAGTTTTTTATTTATCTGCCTATAATCTATCACCAAGCGCCATCTTTTTTCATCTGTTCCGGGAAGTGATTTCTTTGGTACCAACAGAATTGGGCTATTGTATTCCGAAAATGATGGTTCGATTATCTTGTCATCTATTAGTTTTTCAACCTGTTTGTTTATTTCCTCCTTATGAGATTCTGGTATGCGATAATTTTTAATATACGTTGGTTGATTATCTTTTACTCTCAGTTTTTGTTCATAGAAATTGTTGGTAGTAATTGTTTCAGTCCCTAAGCCAAAAATATCATTGTATTCTAAACAAAGCTTAGTTAAAATTGTTCTGAACTGTTCAGGAAAGTTTCCCTTCAAAAGGTCCAAAACTTCAGATTTTCTTTGGCTATTTTTATGTGGTTTTTGTTTTACTATTTCATAGTCAGACATTTTCTCGGTTTTTATGTTATTTTGCCTAATTGTTACTATTTTATGTGTGGTATTTAAAAAACGAACCAATGCGTTATTTGATTTTACCAGTGTATTTGGTACAAAGACACCTGGTACGATTTCTTGATTTGGTATTAGTACATCGTCTTCAAGCTCCGGAAACCTGATTTGACGAATCACTTCTGACCTTGCTGGGAGTGTTATTCCATTGAAGCCGTTCGTAAGCGGAATTTCTATTACATGCGACAGATTGGGTGGTCGTAGTACGAGGTAATCATGGTTCCCATTGAAATCTAGTATACATTTATACAAGGATACCGTCGCAAGGTATTGGAAAATTATTTTGCCCTACTTGGAAATCATGTGGTATCAAAAAACCTCTAAATTTTAGGTCAATAAATACATTACCTATTGAACGAATTTTACCCTGTCCTATTCCACTCAATGTGGTTGTTCTGTTTCTGTTAATTTGTGTTTGATAAAAATGTTTAGTTTTTATAACCGAAATGTCTGCTCCTGTATCTACCAACAGTGTTACCGTGTTGTTCGTGTCGTTAATTTTTATATTAACATAAAAACTTAAGCTGAGGTTAAGGTTGTATATGTAGTTGGTATTGTTATTATGATATATCTCAGAGGATTTTAGCAGTTTTCCGAATCATTTTCATGTGACTCTGCTGCTCTGACGTAATTTCTGTTACGTCTGTGGTTCTGATTTTGTTGAACCCTGTTGTGAATAGGTTTTTGTTGGGGGTCTGCCGTTGGTACTGTTATTACTATTATTGCGTGGGTAATTGTACCTTCCACGATATTGTCTGTAGTTATTATTTCGGCTAAACTTCTGCCCGAAATACAATACGGCATTTTGTTGCCCTGTTGCTTCAGTGCAACTGTTTATGAATTTGCCAACGGCCTCATCCATGTTACTGAATTGGCCTGCTTCCATGATAAGTTTAACTTTATCGATGGTGCAATTTTTGGTTAGTGCCTTTACTGCAACCTGTGTTGAATATTTACATGCCAATTCGCATGGCAAACCATAAATAGGCATTTTCTAATGACTTCGTTAAATTCTCTATTTCACTGCAATAGTTATTGGCAGTTTTATTGTTTTGTCGGGTATTCATTATTTTTGCTGTCAATACCTCAACCGACTCGCCCTTTACTGAGTTTTTTAGTTTATGTATTATTTCAGTAATGGTTTGTTCATTACCTATTAAATTTCTTGCACTTCCCTTTAACTTTGTTTTTATTAAAGAGACTGCGATAGATTCGTGGTCGCCTTTGATGGATTCTATTAACTGTAACGAGTCTATAAAGGAACGTAAATTTTCTGGTTTTCCATCAAATTCTATGATCAGGTTTGAAGCTGTGTTCAGAAAGTCAACGACTGCTTGTGTCATTTTTACTTCTGTACTTTCCAAAGAGGTTCCAATATTCTCTGAATTTTCAGTTTCTACTAAGAATTTTACCTCTTCGTGTAGTGTATCTGGTAATTTTACCTTAACACCCTTCTTAGATGATATAATCAGGATTCTAGTCTTGACATCTAAGAAAAAACTTTCAGCAGCTGTCCTATGTGGTGTCGTGAGTCTGTTATAATTTGCATTTAGCAAAACCCTGATTTGTTCTAACTTTTCGCATAAGATTCTAATATGTTTTATTATTGTTTCCTCTTTTGTGCTTCTATCTATATTTAAACATTTATAAGATTTGTCGAACTCCTCTTTGATTAGTCTCACCTTCTGAATTATTTCTTGCCAATCCATGGGAAAATTATTTAAATTTTGTTTAAGTCATTGGCTCTGCTCAAATATTTCTTTTTTAATTTCTTGGTGTTTAAGACATAAATATGTAATGCAAAATTTAAGCTAATCAGTACGGTTATTATTAGTAAACAACACTCAATTAATTTTAGGTCGATTGAGTGTTCTTTTATTTCTACTTCATTAATAACATTTGCATTGGGATTCTCTATTTTTGATTGACGACCTCCCATTTTCCTTCGCTATTTATTTTGTATTTTTTTCTATTATTTATTTCTATTAAATATTTTTCTGACTGCCTCAATAATTTAACCGATTCTTATATCTTGCTAATTATATATCTTCCCTAGTAATTCATTATTTTTATCAATAGCTTATACTATTTTACATGCATCAGTTTTATTTATGTATATATTTAATTTATAAAATATAAATTATTTCATTCTAATTTAATATCTGTTTTTTTTTTTTTTTTTTTTTTTTCAACAGCATAATTACCATAGTGATTTTGTTTTTATATATATAATAGCATCAAGATTAAATATAACCCTTTTCAAAAAAAAATTAGATTAATTGAACTGCATTCCTTACAAATTACTGTTTTTATTTTCTATTTCAAAAATTTTTTTTTTTATTTATTTATTTATTTGTTTGCCAAGAGCGGTTAACGCTTTCTGGCCTACGGGTGCATAACGGGATGCTCCACTTTTTTTTTTTTTTTTGTAAAACTAGGATGAACTACCTGTTCGCTGTTTTATTAGATGATCAATATCATCAATTTTCGCCCAGAGTCTCGTAGCCTGGTCCCACGGTGGCAGTGTTTCGTTGAGGATTCTTAATAGAATTGCCTTTTCTCTTCTAAGTCTGGCGACGTAGCCGCCTCTCCTCTTTTTTTCGTCACCAGTGGTATTTTGACTTGTTCTTCCTTTGTTTTCTGCTGGCCCGTCCTTCTTCTGTATTCTTCTATAGTGATCGGTTTTGGCCCTTCCGCCATTGATTTTGCAATCTCCACTGTCTTTAGGTCAGACAGTATCTTCCAGTATTTTCAGGATTGCTCAATTTGAGAGCATAATCCTTGTATTATATATATATATTTTTTTTTTCGTAATATATATATATTTTTTTTTACAATGCTCATCTAAGGAGCACTGGCAGGATCGCCATATAGCAAAACAAGATAGTTTTTAGTTTAAATGGTATTTATTTTTATTTATACTTCAGCTCTATCTAGGAGCTAAATTATTAATGATTAATGCTAAATTATTAATGGTTTATTGATTATAAAATGTTCTTCTTTATATACATATTTTCAACCTATATTAACAACAATGTGTTACCTGCACTTGGGTCAGCATAAACATAAGTGTGCCAGCGCAACAACAACATACAGTAACAATATACGCAGTCATACAATGTTTTGCAAATGCAGTGGTCAACAATATTGATATTTGTTATTTCCGCATTTGCAAATATTGTACGCTATGCAGTGTGGGTATTACACAGCACACTACGAAAGTCGTGTTACGCTACAATTTTAAGTAAACTACAGCAATTATAAAAAATGGCATGTGTGCGAATATGCAATGTAGACAAAAGGCGTTTGAAAGAGGAAATCATAAATAAATATTTTTTGTGTTAACTCTTCCCCCCATAGAACAATTGTTGACGACTTCGTCTTTTATAATTTCTAATTTATATTTTAGTTTAGTCATTAAGGAATCCATCGGGTCTACGGTTCTTTCGGATCTCAGAATTTGATTGGTCCTTAGAGTAATTTCGTTAATTTTATCCAAAGTCATTCTATTAATGATTACTTGTCTATTATTATTTTCCAAAGCGTTATTTATTTTTTGTTGTATTATTTCGAAATCGTCATGGTCTGGGTTACCGGCAACCCACTTCCATGCAGAGCCAATAAAATTCAGAGATCGTTTATTTCTAGGTTTAAGATAGTCTAAATGATTTTTAATTTGTCGGATTTCGTGGATGAGGAAAGGATAGAGAGGATGGGAAGTGCTCACGTTCGATCTTATAGTGGAGTCAATATTTTCCATTAGTGATTCGTAATTTTTCAGATCGACGACGTGTATCACTTTGACTGTACCCGACTGTATCTTAGCGAAACCCACATCAATTGCCACCACCTGTGAATTGGTGTAGTCTAGAATCTTAACTTCGCCAAGGATGGTTTTCACTAGTAATAGACTGAAGCGAGAAGAAAAAGAAAAAAGAAATGATAGTAAAAAAAAATAAGTTCCCTTTCCAACTTCTAATATTATTCTTATGAATGACCCTTCCTCCCTCTGTCAACACAGTTGTATGTCTGTCCTCCTTTACGACTTCTTCCCTATAAGTTTTTTGACAATTTTGTACCTAATCTCCTATTCTGTTTCACAAAAATTCTATCTCCAACGTTATAGCACTTAGGTTCCCTTTTATTCCGATTGTGGTATTTCAGGTCGGGTAATTGTCTCCGCCTGAGATCATCGATCATCTGTGTTCCATATTTTTCCCGTTCCGCAGCGCTCCTGTACGACTTTTTTCCGAAGAATGCTTCAAATGGTTTTTTTCCTAGCGTTGAATGGATTGTGTTATTATATTCATAAACGGATTTATCCAAAAGTTCGGCTAGATTCCCTGTGAGCCTTCTGCTTTTAAGCACGTCATGATCTCTGATAGCGTCGAGTGAAACCTTTCAATTTGACCATTGACAGTACTGGCATACGGTGGTATGCGAAAGATTTTCACATTGAATTGATTTTCCATCATAGATGTTATAGACTTAGAATTTAAGGATTAGGGAGAATTTCCCGTAATGGTTGCTTTATGTCCTCTGTGACTCTTGATTTAAATATTTTCGCTTGGGCATATTTCGTCAATTTACCTTTTGCCGTCATGACAGATGTTCCAGCCGTGATATAAATGTCAATATGCACTATTTGTCCAGGGAATTGTGGTATTGGGGTTTCCTGTATAGCAATATTGTTAGGGTGCCGATCGTATTTGTTTTCTTTACATATTTTACATGATTTTGCTATTCTTTTCACCTTTGCCATCATCTGAGGGAAGTGGCATTTCTCCAGGAGCTGTGTTTTATTTTCTTCGGCATTTCTATGAGCTCTATTATGCTCATTTATTTCTACTTCCTGTTCTGATTCGTTGCAAATGTCGGAAACCATTTTCCTTGTGTAGGGGACTTTATACTTATTAAAGGAATTGGAGAATATTTCCTGTGCTATTCCGAGAATTGCATCTGGCGCCTTTACGCAATTTGTCACCGAAGGATTGAGATATTTCTCGAAAACCCTTTTCAATTCCTCTTCAGAGAGATCCGGCTGCAGCACGATGTGTCTGTGGTATCCCGGAAACACGATTTGGAATTCATATGATGGAGTATTATGAGGTTCGATGATTATGTGATTTCTGAACGCATTTATTGAAGTTTCCGTAAATTGAATGGAGTTCTTCGGAGAGCTTTGGTTACTGTGTTGAGTGGCAGCCATTGAGTCCATATTGCATACCTCCTGTGGGGGTCTGGATAATGAATCTGCCACCGCATTAGCGCTTTCAGGTTTATACAATAACTCGTAATTGTATTCCTCTAGCGTAGCTTTCCATCTCCTAAGCTTGCTGTTGGTATTGCCGCTTGTTAAAGCGTGTGTCAGAGGCTGATGATCTGTAAATATCTTTATCCTTACCGCTCCATAGAGGTAATTTCTCAAGCTCCTAAGAGCCCACACTATTGCCAACATCTTCTTCTCGTTGGTTGCATAGTGTTCCTCCGACTTGTTCAGAGTTCTGGAAATAAAAGTTATAGGCCTTCCTTCTTATTCTAAAACTGCACCGATCGCGTAGTTTGAGGCGTCCGTTGTCAGTTGAAATTCCTTGTGAAAATTTGGGTATGTCAACATGACATCCTCCGATATTAATGTTCGCTTTATTTTGTTGAATGCTTCCAATGCCTCGTTATTCAAGGTTATCATTATTTTATTCCCTCTTAAAAGAGCCGTTAAAGGTTTGGCATAGTCCTTGCCAGTTTGGCATAGTCCTTTATGAACCGGCGATAGAATCCTGACATATCCAGGAATGACCTCAAATCTTTTAGAGTTTTCGGGGCAGGAAGATTATTAATTGTTTCAACTTTTTTGGATTAGCCCTTATTCCCAACGTAGATATTATAAACCCTAAGAACTCCACTTCTGGCTTCAGAAATTCGCACTTATCCAGTTGCACCTTCATATTAGCTGATTCTAAGGTATGGAATATTTTCTCAATATTTTCGAAATGCTCTTGCTCGTTTTTCCCGAATACAATGATATCATCGATGTAAACGTAGCAGATTTTTCTGATATGTTCCCTTAGGATGTCATCCAGAGCTCTTTGGAAGATTGAGGGTGCGTTCCTCAGTCCAAATGGAAGACGGGTAAATTCGTATTTCCCATTGTTAATGGAAAAAACCGTTTTTTCGATGTCGCTTTCTCTTAAAGGTATCTGGTGGAATCCACTTTTCAGATCCCGTACAGTAAAAAATTTATTTTCGCCTAATTGGGATAGGACCTCGTTGATCTCTGGAATTGGATATCGATCTGGGATGGTTATCGTGTTGAGCTTTCTATAGTCAATAACAACTTGATGTTTTATTATACCTGAGGCATCCATTTTCTTGGGTACAACCCAAACCGGTGAGTTGTATGGGGATTTCGATGGTCTTATGATACCCTGGTCAAGTAATTCTCCGATTTGGCATTCAACTACTTCCTTTAAGTGTGACGGGTAAGGGTAACATCTAGAGTAAACGGGATTATCGTTTGTAGTCCTTATTTCGCCCTTCACTGTTGTTGTGTAAGTCAATCTTTCGTTAGGTTCGGCGAAAAGGTTCGGGAATTTCGTAACTAGTTTTCCTATCTTTTGTCTTTGGTCTTTTGTCATATGATCTGTTCTTAGTGAAATGTTATCTAATCCTTGTGAAATATTATTGACGCTCTCTGAAATTTGTTGTTTTAATTTAATTTTTATAGTATCTTTAATGGACATTGAGCTTTCTGCGGTATAGATAACGGCTGAGAGTTCTTTTAGGCTGTCGTTTCCTAATATAGCGTGGAAAGATTTAAGAGTTGGTAGAATGAAAAATTTTAAGTTTGTAGATTTTAGTCCGAAGAGGTTAATAAATGTATGATGTGATATTAAGAATTTGCATAAAAATTTTTCTTATTGGGGATAATTGATTTTACTAGTGAGGATTGGATATAGTTCTTGTTAGATCCTGTGTCTACCAAGATTTTTAGGATTTCTCCCTGTTTCGCCTTTGCCTCGAAGTAGGGCAGAGACGAATTGTTTATTCTAAAAAATGGATATCGGCAAATTCTTGTTCGTCAATTGTTTCTGACCTATGTTCTATTTCATATGAATAGAATTGATCGTTGTATTCTTGAAATGGCTGTAGTTCCTCCCTTGCTTCATATGATGCCATTTTTTCATTATAATTGATTTCATCATTTAATTCGTCATCGTCCGTTTCGATGTAAAAATTTTTCTGGATTTTTTGGGCTTGGAATGCGGGTGTATCCGATGGCCTTTTTCCCATGAAACTATCATTGGTCCTTGGTCGATTCATGTAATTGATGTTTCTTGACTGGAAAGATTGATCAATTTCCATAGGTGTAGGTTTTGGCAATGGTTTAGGCGCATTTGGTCTTGGTGGGGGTATGGGGAATGTGTTCTGATATTGTTTGGATGCTGATGATTCGATGTTACGAATGATGTTTGTGTGGGGGGTCCATTTGGTCTATACATTGTTTGGGTTCTATAATTTTGACCCTTGGGGATTGTTTGCGGATTCTTGGGATTTCTATTTAAGGCATGATCTGTTCTGAAGTTCTGATTTTGAAGCTTGAGGCAGAGGTGTAATGCTTGAGGTAAGTTGGTCGGTTCCCGAATGCACAAGTCTCGAAAGATCACCTCTTAACCCTCTTATGAATGTATCAAGTGCTTTGTCCCTATATGTCTGGATCAATGTATCCATTTCTTCTTTTCCTATGGTCATGCAAAGAATGTTGTTAACTATCAATGATAAATGTGAATAAACTTCCTGGTAGAAGTCCTGTACTGTGGAATTTCCCTGCACAAGTGTTGTCATCTGATACTCTAAAGTACCTATGTCTCTTTTGTCCGCATAGTGTAGTGTAAGGCAACGTGAAATTGCCTCCCAGCTGAGTGATGTGTTATAGGACTCAAGTGCCGAGTCGAGTCTTGGTGTTCCCTTTTGTGCCTCATAGATTTTTAGAACTCTCGACGTTTTTTCGGCACGAGCTGAATTCTGATTGGTTACCTGAAAACTCCCTTAAACAACGCACAACGTCCGGTACTTTGTCTAAATCATTTAAATTTTCCCTATACTGTTCCTCAATTTCTTGATCTCCTACTATAACTTCTGAGTTGGGATTTAATATATCTTCTACCAAATTCCTACATTGTTCTCTGCACAATCGGGTAACCAAACCTATTATGGCTGCTTCCATTTGTTGGGGATTATTTAACGGATTTGGGGGAATAGGAGGGTTATTGGAGTTAGAGGATATTACCGGTGGTCTCAATAAATTATTTGGATTAGACATTTTTCTTTTTACACTAATAGGATTCTATAATTTTTTTTTTTATTTATTATTTTCTTTTATTTTCAAATTAAATATAAAAAATCTATTAATTGTAAATATTTCCTAACTATATTAAATTGAAAAAAAATTTTAGATTACAGGATATTTAAACAGTTTTAAATTTGTAACTTAGGTAACTTTTTATATTGCACTACTTCAGTGTTTTAAAGATTCAGTAACTTTGTTCTTTATATTAAATGTAACTTTTATGTTTCATTACTTCAGTTTTTTAAAGATTCAGTAACTTTGTTCTTTATATTAAATGTAACTTTTATGTTTCATTACTTCAGTTTTTTAAAGATTCAGTAACTTTGTTCTTTATATTAAATGTAACTTTTATGTTTCATTACTTCAGTTTTTTTTTAAAGATTCAGTAACTTTGTTAAATGTAACTTTTTATCTTTGTTCTTTATATTAAATGTAACTTATGTTTCACTACTTCAGTGTTATTTTTTTCCGTTGGGCGCCAATTACGTTTAATCAAATAAAACGCGATATGTTGAATTGAGTACTTGACTACAACTGAAGTTTAGTAGTCAAAAAAATTTTATTTATAAGTTAAAATTTTTGGGTCACATTAGTATGGGGAAGATATTATTAAAAAAACAACAACAATACATCAGCAAACAAATATCGCTATTCTTTGCAGACATAGCGTCAGCAATTTCATAATAAAAATTTATAAAATCGAACTGTTCTTATTTTAATATTGCGACACGCGCCGCAATTTGATCACAATTTTATGGGAAAGTATTTTAAGTAAACTACAGCAAATTGCAATTATAAAAAATGGCATGTGTGCGAATATGCAATGTAGACAAAAGGTGTTTGAAAGAGGAAATCATAAATAAATATTTTTTGTGTTAACTTATACGCACATAAACCTAATCAAATACTTAAAAAAATATTCACGAAAACAAAAGACAAAATAAAACAAGAACAACAACACGATTTATTATACGAAATAAAATGGTTGGGCAACAAAAGCACAAACAGCAACTGTGATCACATTTACATTGGTACAACTAAGAGAGCGCTTGGAGTACGAGTAGCCGAACACAAAGCAGACGCAAGAAACAAAAAAATTTCAACAGCCTTATCAAATCATATCACAAGTACTGGACACTCAGCTGATTTTGACAATGCGCGTATTTTAGACATTGAGAGAAAATGGAACAAGAGAATGACATTGGAAACTAAGAATACAGGAAAATATTGAGAGAGCTGTCAACTTTAAAGAAGACAAAGACGGAACAAACAGCGCTTACAGTTTGATATTAACAAAAAAACATACAAAAGAAAAACAATAGTTGAAAATACGACGTAACACTTATAAATTTGTTTCATAAAAAAATTTGTTTGAAAAATATATTTTATTTGTAAGTAGTTTTCAACAAAAATTGTAATTTGTTTATAATGTTAAATGTGTTTTTAAATAAAAAAGGCTCCCTGAAGATGGATGGATATCATCCGAAACGCGTAGGAGAAAAAGCGAATTAATGGTTTTTCAATTGCGCTGAAAATAAAAACTGACCAGTAAACCCAACAAATCAAACAATCAAAAATTTATAATTTTTTCAAAAAGGTTTTATTTAAAAAAAAAAAACTTAAAATAAATAATTCATAAAAAAAATAATAAATAATAATAAATTCATTGTTTGTTAGATTTATCGTCATTTTTCAGACATATTGCAATTACTACTGTAATTAATATGCAATTTTTTAATTTTGTTTAAATGGTGCGTGGTAAAGAAGAAGAAAGCATATATTTCAAAAATTCATAACTGCACTGTATTCTTAATCGGACCGGTTTCTGGCATTTCAGCCTTCATCAGCGATTTATTGAACATTGTGATAATTGTTATGTTTTAATTGAATAGATTGTTTCTATATGAAAATTTTTTCTACTACTTAGGGCGGCCGTGAGGTTTCGAACCATGAACCTTCTCACATACACTCGTACTTGCACTTTTTGGTCAGCGCTTTAACACACTCACCTAAAGTCAGGCCTACGAGCAGTGTGGTTAGTTTTCACTTTTCGTACCATACAGCTTTACTTTGTATTAATTTCAGAAGATACAACTCTGTCCAAACAAACAATCGTTATTTTTTTGAATTTTTGAATATTTTTTGCATTTATACTTCTAATTTCCACTATTCTCAGTTTTCGTAAGAGTTGTCATATGTGATGTACGGTTTTTGTACATACCTACATATGCACTTTACATTATTTGAGATGACGCTTTGAAGCGAAGAAAAATTTGTTGTTTGTTAGATTTATCGTCATTTTTCAGACATATTGCAATTACTACTGTAATTAATATGCAATTTTTTAATTTTGTTTAAATGGTGCGTGGTAAAGAAGAAGAAAGCATATATTTCAAAAATTCATAACTGCACTGTATTCTTAATCGGACCGGTTTCTGGCATTTCAGCCTTCATCAGCGATTTATTGAACATTGTGATAATTGTTATGTTTTAATTGAATAGATTGTTTCTATATGAAAATTTTTTCTACTACTTAGGGCGGCCGTGAGGTTTCGAACCATGAACCTTCTCACATACACTCGTACTTGCACTTTTTGGTCAGCGCTTTAACACACTCACCTAAAGTCAGGCCTACGAGCAGTGTGGTTAGTTTTCACTTTTCGTACCATACAGCTTTACTTTGTATTAATTTCAGAAGATACAACTCTGTCCAAACAAACAATCGTTATTTTTTTGAATTTTTGAATATTTTTTGCATTTATACTTCTAATTTCCACTATTCTCAGTTTTCGTAAGAGTTGTCATATGTGATGTACGGTTTTTGTACATACCTACATATGCACTTTACATTATTTGAGATGACGCTTTTAAGAATACAGTGCAGTTATGAATTTGTGAAATATATGCTTTCTTCTTCTTTACCACGCACCATTTAAATAATAAATTCATTTTAAAAAAAGTAATAAAAAATAAAAAATTTGCTTAAATAAAAAATATGAAAAACTAAATTTGAAAAAAAAATTAAAGAAAAAATTTTAAGGAGTTAATTTCCCCATTAATCCATCGAACGTTACATCGTTCATCTTCATCTTCATCTCCGCAATCAGACTTTGTTGGGGGGTAACGAAACAACTGAATTCATTCTGGAATTTATAGAATACTTGAAGACATTTAATTTTACAGGTTTATCGAGAAACAAATGTATCAATGGTTTCATCCTTACATTAAGGTGTTTCCTTGACTTAAGCCAACATTTGTTCCATATAAAAGTGAAGTAAATTTCATTCTTTTTGGGAAATTTAATCAGGACGCGTTGGAAAATTTGTTTTTCAAGATACGATCGAAGGGTGGTTCAAACGATCATCCTTCGATCAATGAACTACAATATATTCTAGCGTGACTGATATCAATGAAAATAATGACTTTCAAATATAATTCTGACAACAGCTGTGAAGACGACGAAGATGTTATGCTGGAATGGGGAACAGCGAATGAAGAATCAAAGGATATATCTCACCAAAAGTCAATATTAAGAAACAATCTTAATATTCCAATATCAACGGATGAAGTGGATATGGACAATGGCAGAGTTGCTATTCATCAGGATGTTGAGATGAGTAGCAATGAATTGGAAACACTAGAATATTACACAGGATATATAATTTTTTTTCCAATTTTGTGAAGAAAATCCAATGCGGTAGATGTCCAGAAATGGCAGAAGGGCCATCAGCAGAAGTAGCAGAAGCGACAACATCCGTACAGAACAAAGCCCATAATGTGGATAAAATTGTAGTAGCATCTAAGTATTATTCAGATATATCTAAAAAGTTCTTCTCTATTTACACGAAATTCTTCATGAAAAATTACCATAACATAAACTTAAGACATAGTATAATAAATGAAATTCATCGGATTCTGGCTACATCGAAGGAATTCTCTGGATGGTTTGATGAAACCGATCCCTGCAGATTACATAAGATAACAGTTTTAGATTTTTATATAACTGTTTTGTTATATAAAAACTCTAAAACATTAGTAAATACCTTGATTGTTAATAAGAGGCAACAACTGAAGGAAAATAAAAAATTAACAAAATTAAAAAAAAAAATAAGTGTTTCTTTTCACGACAATGACATAAATTTTTATGTTAACTTCTTTTTCCTTTTTAATGCAATTGTTTATTAAGTTTTTATTATTAAAATTTTCATTTTCTTTTTTATTCTTATTATTTTCCAAAGACAATGACATAATTTTTTATGTCAACTAACTGCATTATTAAATGAAAGACAATAAAATTTTAAATTAAAAAAAGTTTTAATTATGTTTATTTCAAAGACAATAACATAAATTTTTATGTTAACTATTTTTTTTAAACAATTATACATGAACTATTTATTAATAAAAATTTTAGTTTTCTTTTTTTCATTTATTAGCTCCTTTGGATAAGCAGGATGTGACTGAAGGCTGATTCGATGCGAAATTCAATATATAAAAGGCCCTTTTCAGGGCCACAAAATAGAAAAAAGGCCCTTTTCACAGCCACAAAATATAAAAATGGCTCTTTTCAGGGCCACAAAATATAAAAAAAGGCTCTTTTCAGGGCCACAAAATAAATTCAGAAAGAGAATTTTTTTGTTACTGCTTCTTTTTTTTAATGTGAAATCAAATAAATTCAAAAACAGATTTTTTTTACTACATCTTTATTTTTCAATATAAAATCTACAAGTTCAAAAAAGTTTTATTGTTATTGCTTCCTTAAAAAATCAATTATGATTATTAAACATTAAATCAAATTTATCCAAAAATATCAACTTTTTAAATATAAATGAAAATTTTCGCAATACACAAATCATAACAACACAGAGTTAAGCAAATACATAAATTGCTGTTTAAAATATAAAGTTCAATTATCTTAACAGTTTTATCTTCAAATCTTGCGACACAAACAATGTATGTCACACAATTTGCTTCCACATTCATTTTTCTATGTCGCAATTCTCTGTCCGATGTTAGTTCCGATCTCATCCACTCTTGCGTTGTCAGTTTTCTTGTGGCAAAATCATGGTTTGCACATCCTCTATTATATATGATTCTTGATCAAGGATTAATAACAATTACTTTGCCAAAATTGAAAATTCTTCTTACCCACTGATAAGAGAATGTAGAGAAATAACGTAAAATTTAAAAAGAAATCACTAAATTGAAAATTATATGCTTATAGAGGTCTATTATTTCTTATAAACCTATGTATAAGCACGTATTTTCAAATAGTGTTTGAATATATTAAATCATATAAAGGTTTTTCCTCCCATTTTCCTTTAAAAATCATTAAAAAATAAAATAAAAACGATTTAACATCTTTAGATTCTATATATTATATGTTGCAATATCTATATGTAAAGATAAGATCTCATGTAAATATCAAATTTGTTAAAATATGTAAATAAAGGAAGAATATATAATTGAAAAAAAAAATTGAAGTTGAGTATTTATACACATAATTATTTTTCTGTGTAGCGGGCGAGTGTTGACAGTATTTGAACTTTTTTTGCTACGTGTACATGAGAATATAGACATATATTTTTAGCGGGGTAACTCTATGTCAGTGTAGTAATTTTCAGACCGTCGCCATATTAATTTTAACTGCCTGTGTGATAATATTAACAATATTAAGAATTTATAACAAAAATAAAGTTATTGCAATTATATATTATACAATTTAGGAACATTTAACAATATTACATTGATTTAAGTATATAATAAATTAAAAAAGTAAGTTGTGTTTTTTTTTAAATTGTGGATGCTATTCTGACATGTGTACACCTAGTAAAATTTTACTTATATATAAAATTATATATGAATATATGCTGCTGTTAATCAAAACCTTGTAAACAAAACAAATATTTAAAGAAATTTAAATCTCTCACTGGTTTATTTTAACGTAAGGAATTCGGATCATTTGTCAAATAATGAAATAATACAAAATAATTAACATAGGGACATAATTAAAACGAAATAAACAAAAAAATTCTGGGGGCAAAACGTCAGGTTCGATATCGAGTAAAACTAATCGACCTCGTTTCACTTTTACAATTAACTATGGACCATAACTTGTTAGCTGTGACAGAGTAAAATTACTCGGCTTAAGTCTCGTTTAGGTGCACCTCTCCGATCCGTTCCAAGTTTTCACCACTCGTTCCACTTTTTAATGCGATTACAGCAAAATATTTTTTTTTTTGTCGGAAGTCCATATTTCCCGAGTTATAGACCTCCAAAGTTTTGACATTGATTTCGATATAACTTGAACAATTCTAATCGGACTTGGAACAAGTCTAGTTTAGGGGCGATGCCCCGATATTTTAGTTTTTTTTGGAGGGGTAGGGGCTTTTGGGGTGATTCCAGGGAAATATTTTTTTTGTCGGTCGAGCCTATTTTCCGAGTTATGGACCCCCAAAGTTTTGATATTGACTACTGTATAACTTTGTTATTTAGTATCGGATTTCGACAATATATATATCGTTGGAAAGCTTATTTGAGTGCCTTCTATGTGGTATTTTAAAATTTGAAATCCATTAACCCATTATGAACCTACTGCAAATTTTGCATTTTTGTGAGAGAGTATTTTTTTTAATATGGGATTATCTCATAAATAGACGTATGGCATGTATGGTTTTATATTAACTGAATAAAAGGTGGGTCCACAAGCTTTATTTTGATGTATCTCATGGCAACTTAACCCTTTCAGAACCGGACATATTTGGTATTTTATCTACATTTTTATGCTTTTTGAAAAATATATGATATTTTATGGATTTTTAATATTTTTTTTATTTTATTTGTGTATTTATTTTATATATTTAGTCATATTTGTAATGCTTTTTGGAAAATATATTTGTATTTCGAAGGTAGTTAAAATTTATATAATTTTTTTAAATTGTGGCAACTTTATTGATTTAAAAAATTTTCATCAAAAAAATTTGTTCTGTTGTTTTAAAAAATATAAACAATTAGTTGTCTCATTTTAAAGCGCCGCAGGCGAAAATTTTTTAGAAAAAATCGCGCGATTTGTTCTAAAAAATTTTCATAATAGGACGGATAAAGAATTTTGTTGTGTTGTTTTAAAGCGCTGCAGGCTAGAATTAGGAATAAATTTTTCAAAAAGCCTTAAAAATGAAGATACAATACCAAATATATCCGGTTCTGAAAGGGTTAAGTTGCCATGAGATACATCAAAATAAAGCTTGTGGACCTACCTTTTATTCAGTTAATATAAGAAACGTCAAAAGCGAAAAAAAGCAATTTTCAGTAAAGCTCTAAATAAATAATAAAATAAAATATAAATTGGTTTTAAAAATAGATAGGACTATTAAAAACCAACGAAAATCTGTATATTTAAATAGTACAATAAAAAGTTTTTGGAAAAAAGGATATTTGTTAATTATAATAAAAAAAAAAAAAAAAGCACTCAGTCATGGCTGAGTGTTGCAAATGCAAATCGTCAATACGGGGTGAAACAGGCATAAGATGTATGGGAGTATACGATAAAATTTATCACAGCCAAACAAAATGTTCAGGAATTGATCAATATTCGATGGGAATATTGGAAAAAAATAATTTTATACGTTTCATGTGTGATGACTGTGTGCAATATATAAAAAATGTTGACATGGTTCTAACAGAAATACAAGACCAAGTGAGCAAAAATAAACAAAATTTGGTTGATTATAAACATGAATTTGAATTGTCACTGAAGCAAAATGAAGGTGAAATTAAACAACTATTGGAGGCTATTGAAAAGCGATATGAAGAAAGAGTGAAAAAAATTGATAATATACAAAAATCTTATCAAAAAAACGTAGAAGAAATTAAAAACTTATATAGAAGTGTAAATGAATTTAAAAACAACAACAATGAAATATGCAAATCATTAGAAGAAAAAAATGTCAACATGTGTAATGAAATTAAAAAAGTGATCAAAGAGACAAGTCAAAATCAAACAAAAATGTCATACTCAGGGACAGTTAAAAACAAAATAATGTTGCCAGATGTTAATAAAAAATTGCCATTAATAGTTAAACCAAAAGGAAAACAAGGAGTGGATAAAACAAAAGAGGAATTAAATAATAAAGTTGACCCAGTAAATTTAAAAATAATAAATGTAGAAAATCGAAGAAATGGAGCAGTGGTAATCCAATCCGAAAATGTTGAAGAACGCGAAAAAATAAAAAGTGCTATAGAAAATGAACTAAATGAATGCTATGAAATTAGGGTCCCCAACCCAGTACAATTAAGAATAAAAATAACTGGTATGACTTTTAACTATACGGAAGCTGAAATAATTGAAAAATTACAAAAGCAAAATCCAACGATTAGAAATGGTGAATTTAAAATTATACACAAATATGAATATAAAAGAAACAATAAGACAATATATACGGTCAAATTAACAGTGGATGAAGAAACATATACCAAAGTGATCACAGAGCAAAGAGTTAATATAGGATGGGAGAGATGTAGAGTTTTTGATGGTACCGATATAACACAGTGTCTTAAGTGTAAAGAATACAATCACTTAGCAAGAGAATGCAAAAACAATGAAACGTGTTTAAAATGTCACGGCGATCATAAGACTAAGGAATGCAACAATGAAGAAATTATTAAGTGTATAAATTGTATAAGAGTTAATAAAAATCTTAATATGGGATTAGATGAAAATCACCATACTAATGATAGAGAGTGCAAAGTATACCAAAATAAATTAAATATGAATATGAAAAGAATGGGGTTTGCAATGTAACAATCAAAAAAAAATATACGCGCACTTTATACCAATGTACAAGGATTAATAAATAATTTTAGTCAAATAGAAGTAATTGCGGCATCAGAAAATTTGGAATTTATTATATTGTCAGAAACACATTTAACGAATAATAATGATGAAAATGAAATTATGCTACAAGACTATGAACACATCGTATCTTTATCTAATTCTACTAGAACAGGAGGCGTTATAATTTACTACAGAAAAGCATGGAAGGTTAATAAAATAATAGAAAAAATTGTAGATTATAAATACTGGATTTTGGTTTGCTCGGCTGAATATGATAATATTCGGATGATAATTGCTGCAGTATACAGATCACCAAGTTGTAAGAAATCGGAATTTTGCGAAATATTTGAAAATATCTTAGAAATAATATGTGAAAGCAGCTGTGATATTATAATTAGTGGAGACTTTAACATAGATTGGATGAATAATATTTTTTATAAAAACAAAATAGAAGGCAATCTAAATGATCATGGTTTGAAACAAATCGTTAATAATTTTACACGTATAACAAGTGATACTAATACATTAATTGATTATGTGATAACAAATAGCCATAAAGTAACAGTAGAAATAAATAACAATAGCATAGCCGATCATGAGTCTCTATACATAAATATTGAATGTGGAAACAATTATCAAAAAGATACAACAACAGAAACCCATAAAATATTTAAATACAATAAAAGTAACTTTAATAGAAATCTGAGTGCAATAATAGATTATAAGGAAACCAGCGATGTCAATGAAAACGCATCAATGTTAGATAAAAGTTTCGAAGAGGTGGTAAACAAATGTACAATAAAAAGAATAATAACTAAATCAAACAATGTGAATAAATGGTTTAACAATGAACTACGTTTATTAAAAAGAGATAAAATTTTAAAACAACAAATCGCAAGTTTCGAAAACACAGATGAAGCATGGGCAAGGTATAGATCGGTTAGAAACCTATATAAAGTAAAAATTGAAAACGCGAAAAATAATTATATAAATAATAAAATAAACGTTGCCAAAGATCAAAAGCAAATGTGGAAAGAGATAAAAGCTTTAGTAATAAAAAAGAAACAATCTGTGATAAGATCTGTGATATTTAACCAAATAGAATATAAGGAAAATTATAAAATAGCTAGTCAATTTAATAATTATTTTGTAAGTAGTATAAAGACAATAAGAGACTCAATCGAAGAAGTGCAATACGTAAACATCATTAATAATACTAGTCATAATTTCAAATTCCGTGCAATAACAATAATAGAACTAAATTTTTCAAAAATATCAAATAAAATAATTATTGACAATTGGAACATTACGGGAAATATCTTGTTAAATATTATAAATAAATCACTGAAAAATGGAGAATTCCCTGAAAGCTGGAAAGAAACAATGGTAATACCTATTGAAAAAGTGACGAATACAAACAAATGTGAAGAGTTTCGTCCTATAAATACTTTAAAAACGTGCGAAAAAATACTGGAAAAGGTTGTGAAAGATCAGTTAGAAAATTACATTGAGAAAAAATCTTTATTATCAAAATATCAATCTGGTTACAGAAAAAAGTTTTCATGTGAAACTGCAGTAAATTATGTTATAAATCGCTGGAAAAAAATAGAAAAAAACAGAAAAATTATGGCAATATTCTTAGACTTTAAAAGAGCGTTTGAAACAATTGATCGAAAAATAATGTTAAAAAAACTTCATATGTACGGAATACAGAATATAGAACTGAAATGGTTTAAATCTTACTTAACAAATAGAAAACAAATAACAAGAGTTAATGGTGTACAATCTAATTCAATTGAAAATAAATTCGGTGTTCCACAAGGATCAATATTGGGTGCTCTGTTATTTAGCATTTACATAAATGATATGCCGAACATTTTGACAAAATCTGAAATAATTTTATATGCGGATGATACTCTGATATTTACGGAAGGTGATAGTGAAGAACAGTGTCAAAATAATATGAGGCAGGACATAAACAATATAATTATTTGGTTAAATATGAACAAGTTAAAATTAAATGAAACAAAAACGAAAATTATAGAAATAAATATGACTAGTAACAGAAACTTTATAATTAATAATGAAATAATTGAAAAAGTGGAACAAATAAAATACCTTGGTTTTATAATTGATAAAGAACTTAAATTTAAAGAACACATGGATTATATTTGCAGAAAAATTGGTAAAAAAATTGGGTTTTTTAAAAGAATTAGAAATAAAATATCAACAATAACGGCAATTAATATATACAATACGATTATAAAACCACATTTTGAATTTGGTTCGACAATTTTTTATACATGTTGTACAAAAACACAAATCGATAGACTACAAAAATTACAAAATAAAGCAATGAGAACAATTTTGAAATGCAACATTTATACTCCAATTGAGTTAATGTTAAATACCCTTAAGTGGTTGAAAATAAATCAACGATTGAAATTAAATACTATACTTTTTATACAAAAGATGAAAATGGGAATGGCGCCAGAATATCTATGCGAACAACTTAATTATGTGAGAGACGTGCAACCGTATGGGCTGAGAAATGATGGAGATTTTAGACTACAACGAGTAAACACAACAGCGATGCAGCGATCACTTTTCTATAAAGGACTACAATTATATAACTCGTTACCAAATAATATCAAAGAACAGACAAATGAATTTATTTTTAAAAGAGATTGTGTAATTTTTATAAGAAATAATATAAATAATTCAGAATTTTAGAGCAAAACAAAATAGTGCAAAAATATGTAACATATGCGCATTTTTAAAGTATCATAATACTAATAAATAAAATAATAATAATAAATAATAATAAAAACCATACATGACATACGTCTATTTATGAGATAATCCCATATTAAAAAAAATACTCTCTCACAAAAATGCAAAATTTGCAATAGGTTCATAATGGGTTAATGGATTTCAAATTTTAAAATACCACATAGAAGGCACTCAAATAAGCTTTCCAACGATATATATATATTGTCGAAATCCGATACTAAATATCAAAGTTATACAGTAGTCAATATCAAAACTTTGGGGGTCCATAACTCGGAAAATAGGCTCGACCGACAAAAAAAAAATATTTCCCTGGAATCACATTAAAAAGTTTTATAAGTGGTAAAAATTTTGAACCGATCGGGGCATCGCCCCTAAACTAGACTTAAGCCTCGGACTTCAGCAATATATATATCATATGAAAGCTTATTAAAGTACCTTTAATTTGATATAAAAATGTTCGAAATCCATTAACCCATTATGGACCAAAATAATTTTCTTTTTTTTTAAGATGCAGTTTTTTTTGTAAATAATTCATTTTATTTCAATAAAACGCTATTACACAACAAAATATATGTTAATTAGTACATTCATAGGATCAACAGCTTTTATTTAAGATATAGTTTGACCTTTTAACCCTTTGTAATTCGGAGATATTAGGGGTACAACTTTGTTTTTTTTTATTGCACAAATAACAAAAACCCATTACACTAAAAACAACACTTTCTTAAAAAATTCGACTTAACAATTCTAACTAGAAATGGAAATTTTTTTAAAAAAATTTCTTGTATATTTGGGAAAGTTTTTTTTCGCAAACGTGGCATTATCTCATAAAATGATCTATAAAATTTTTGTATTTACAGCAACTGAATGAAAGCTGGGCCCGCTAGCTACATATATATTTTGTCCTCTTAACCCTTCCAGGACCAGAGATATTATTGACTTTTAATGAGACTATTATGAAAATTTTGTTGGGAAATTCGCTTGTGACGTACGCACGAAAACTTTATTCAGCGAAGCCACCTGCCGTGTCCTACTGGAGGAGAAAACCCTTAAGCGCGGCCGCAGGCCGCCACGCAGAAAAACTTTAGTATGCGAAGCCAGATTTCAATACTTAACTTTAGTGTCTCCGGGAAGACATAAGACAAAATAAAGCCATCATGGCCTTATCTCACATGGTATTAAAGCATCCCCTCATTTCTTCTCCGTCCTATTATGAAAATTTTGTTGGGAAATTCGCTGTACTCAAATTATTTACAGAGTAAATCGCGGTTATAAGAGAATAACTACACAATGTTGCCATACAGTTTTACTGCAATTAGCTAAGCTACACTGAAACGAGTAAATCGCGTCAAAAAGTCATAATAGACACCAAAAAATAGCTTGTGACCCCTACTTTTATTGTAAATGTGCAAATACATACCTTATATACGTAATTTCGTCTGATAATTACAGCTTTTCACAAAAACTCTTTATCAAAAATGCACAATCTTGAATAGGTTCACAATGGATTAAAGGATTTCGAAATTTTTTATTTTGAAATAAAGACAATTTAATAAGCTTTCATATGATACATATATTCCTCAAATCCGATAAGAATTGTTCAAGTTATATCGAAATCAATGTCAAAACTTTGGAGGTCCATAACTCGGAAAATATGGGTTTCCGACAAAAAAAAATTTTTTTCCTAAATCACCTCAAATACCCCTATTTCCAAAAAAAAAAAAAATCGGGGTGGTGCACCTAAACGAGACTTGTTCCAATTACTCTTAGTATTTTGTTTTTGAAAATAAAATAATTTCGATCGAAAAATTTCAATAACGAATGCGACGATTCGATCCGTGGTTTACATATACAGTGGCACAGAAAAGTCAAAGTACCCCCTTGAAAATACGGCTTAGGTGGAGTTTAAGTTTCAATTTTCACCACTTATAAAATATTTTATTCCGGTTCTAGGAATATGTTTTTTTCGGCGGTCGAGCCCATTCTCCGAGTTATGGACATCCAAAGTTTTGACATTGACTTGTATATAACTTTATTTAATATCAGATTTCAGCAATATTTATATCATTTAAGAGCTTACCAGAAAGTGCCGGTTTACACATGAAAGTTTTCTTGCCGAATGTCTTGAGTTTATCGGTGAGATTGGAGAGAGGGTACATATTTTCATGTACTCTGAAATTCTCTTATTTCTTGCTTCGCAATTGTCAAAGTGAAGTTATTTTATGTTTTCTCTCATTTTTATGTTTTGTTTGTCCAGTTCGAATCTAATTCTCTTTACGAACGGTCGTGTAAATAATTAAAGCGCTTAGAGTACAACTATTTAAAATTAACAATAAGTGTATATTTTTGTTTTTGCAATTGCCTATTATTGATCTCATTTGAACTCACGTGGTAGACAATCCAGCTTATAACAGGAATAAAAATTTAGCGATGGCCCGAGGGGCCAAATCTTCATCAAAAAGAAAGCTTGTGAACAAGAAGATGACAAGACTTCCTCCGGGTTTTGTTAACCCGAACATCGCGTCAACTTCCAGCAACAGATTTAGCCTGCTTGCTGGCCTCAATGATATGGACGTAACTCCTGCATCAAATATTAATGATATTAAACAACACAAACCTCCACCTATAGTTGTAGAAGCCAACGCCTCATTTGCAGAAATACGAAAACTACTTGGTAAAGATTGTATTTTCAAACGTACTTCAATTGGTACCAAAATATTTGCTCCAACTAAAGAATTGTACGAATGCTATAAGCAAATTCTTAAAGAGAGTAAAATGGAGTTTCATTCATATGGCTCCAAAGATAATAGGTTATACACAACCTTTCTACACGGTTTACCCCGCATAAACTCTGAGGACATCACCGAAGAGTTAAAAAACTACAACCTATCCCCTTCTTCGGTGGCTGAAATAGTCACCAAATTCAGTTCGAACAACAATGCTGTTTACAAAGTTCAATTTGTTCGTAAAAATTTTAACCCAACTGCCTTAAAAAATGTAAGGACAATTTCCAATATCATAATTTCTTGGAAAAAATACAAATCTAGGTCCAGAAATAAACCAACTCAATGCTGGAACTGCTTAATGTATGGCCATGGCGGTGAACATTGCCATCGAAGTGCTGCATGTATGATATGTGCAGAACAACATCATACAAGTGTGTGTCCGTTTAACACAAATGAAAAAAGACCAGCTGTTTTTACATGCTTTAATTGCAAAAAACATGGAAAAGAGAGAACTGATCACTCTGCAAACGACATCAACTGTCCGTTACGTTCTCTCTATTTGGAAACTAGAACAAGAGTAACTTCCAAAACTCATAACAACAGCAGGCAACAACAAAATATTTCATTTCAATCAAAGGTTGATTTCCCAAATTTAAGTAACAACAACACAAATTGTAACAATAACATCAATAATAACAGCAAAGCTACATATGCTAACCAGCTGAAAACAAACAACGATTTATTTAGCATTGATGAGCTTTTTGATATTTTCACTACAGCTATGGATGATTTGCATAGGTGCACCTCAAAAGTACAACAAATCAAAGTTGTAATGTCAATGGTAAAATACGCCCATGGATTATACTAATAATTTAAACGAATTCAAAATGCTTCACTTGAATGCCAATGGCATTTCAAACTTTTCTAAATTAAAACAATTTGAGATACTAATTGAACGAGAAAATATTAAAATAGCGTCTTTGAATGAAACTTTTTTTTCAGAAAATCATAGACCCTATTTTAAAAATTATTATTTATATAGAAGTGACACAACAGATGCAAGAGGAGGAGGAGTAGCTCTGTTAATTCATAAATCTGTCGCTCATAAAAACCTCTTTATTTCAAACACCTCATCAATCGAAAACATCTCAATTGAAGTTATTATAAATAATAGACCTATTGTTGTATCTTCGTTATATTCACCAAGATATACTCATAACTTCTGTGCTGATATCTTGAACCTAACACCTTCCACCAAAGAATATATAGTTTTTGGTGACCTAAATGCCAAACATTGTTCATGGAATTGTCGTTCAAATAATACTGCAGGAATCGCACTTAACAACCTACAGCAATCAAGCAATTTTTTTATTCACTATCCTAATAGTCCAACCCTATTCCCCCATCAACACAATCGCGAAGCATCCACAGTCGATATTATTTTAAGCAACTCCGCTTTAAATATAGACGCAAAAACAATGGATTACGAAATACCATCAGACCATCGCCCCATTATATGTACACTTAAAAGGTCAATGGCCTTGCAGGTTGACCTCAATTATTATGATTATAGTGCAACCAACTGGAACATTTATATGAATTTTTTAGACAATAAAATCACGTTATATTCCGATATATACAATACCAAGGCAGTAATTGATCAGGAAATCCAAAAATTTATAAATGTAGTTTTCGAAGCAAGGGATGTGTCTACACCTAAAATAACTCAACAAAATAATTACACATTACCAGAAAGTACTGTGAAATATATAAAACTAAGAAGAAGCTTTAAAAGAAAAAGCCAACGATCTTCAAATATAGCCGAGCAAACTTTTTATAATCAATGTACTAAGTTTTTAAGTAACATGATTGATAAAAGTATTAATTCGGAGCGCAATAAGAAATGGTCTCAATTATTATCCAATTTAAAACCAGGTGATAAATCGTTTTGGAAAATAAGCAGGAACTTGCGAGGAAAAGGTAAAAATCAAATCGCTCACTTCAAAGTTGGAAATACAAAAATAACATCTGATAAGGACAAGGCTGAAGTCCTGGCAAATACATTTGTCCAAGCAAATAACCTCACTTCGAACTATAACCACTCGGCAGATACACTAATAAATACAACAGTAAATAATTTTAAGACGGAAAATCCCAGTTCTGAATCTGCAATTTATACATCTCTTGAAGAAGTAATGAATATTGTCTCATCAATAAAACCCTCAAAATCCCCTGGTTTTGACAATGTTCCCAACCTGCTTTTAAAGAAACTACCAATTAAAGCTTTAAAATTACTGGTTATAATATTTAACAGCTGCATCAAACTCAACTATTTCCCAAACCATTTCAAAAATGCTAAGGTTATAGCTATTAACAAACCTAGCAAGCCAAAAAATAACCCAAACAGCTACAGACCTATCAGTCTATTAAGTAACTTAGGTAAAATATTTGAAAAAATACTACATTCTCGTCTTAGTGAATTTGTAACGACCAATTCTATTGTTGCTAAAGAACAATTTGGATTTAAAAAAGGACATAGCACTACTCACCAAATAAACAGAATTAAAAATCAAATAATCACCAATAAAAACAAACGTTCAACGGGTGTAATATTGTTAGATATTGAAAAAGCGTTTGACACCGTTTGGCATAATGGCGTCTTATTTAAACTTCTTGATGCAAATATACCAAAATATCTATGTAAACTTATTTCAGATTTCATTCACGACAGAAGCTTTAAAGTTGCAATTAATAATGAAACATCAACTCCAAAAACCATTACCTCAGGGTTACCTCAAGGATCAGTCTTGTCGCCATTGCTTTACTCGATATATACATCCGATTTTAAAGTCCCAAAATATATGAAAATTGCCTATTACGCAGATGACACTTCGTTAATTTCTTCAAACAAACTTACAAGTGCACTCCTGAAGAAAATGGAAAAGGGACTTGTAAATTGCAGTAAATATTTCCACAAATGGAAAATCAAAATTAATCCAAACAAGACCCAAGCAATAATTTTTCCATTCAACAAATCTCCCAAAAGACTGCCAAGACGTCACCTTCTTATTGGAAATAATACCATAAATGTACTTAACGATGTCAAATATCTCGGAGTTGTCTTGGACAAAAAGCTTACATTTAAACAACATATTATGGCTACGTGCCAAAAAGCTATAAAATCATTTAAAGCATTATGGCCACTACTAAATAGAAGGTCATTTCTAAACCACCAAAACAAAAATCTACTCTTCAAAAGTGTTATAAGGCCGATATTAACATACGCGTGTCCTATTTGGAGTGACGCTGCCAACTGCCACCTAAAACGCTTACAAATTATACAAAACAAATGTCTTAAAATGATATATAAAAAACACTGGAGGTATCCTACAAATCTTCTTCATGAAGAAACCGGTTATGAAAAAATTATCGATTTCATATCAAGGATTAATAACAATTACTTTGCCAAAATTGAAAATTCCTCTTACCCACTGCTAAGAGAATGTATAGAAATAACGTAAAATTAAAAAAGAAATCACCAAATTGAAAATTATATGCTTATAGAGGTCTATTATTACTAATAAACCTCCTATAAGCATATAAACATTTTCAGATAGTATTTGAATATATTAAATCATATAAAGGTTTTTTCCTCCCATTTTCCTTTAAAAATCATTAAAAAATAAAATAAAAACTATTTAATATCTTTAGATCCTATGTATTATTTGTTGCAATATCTATATGTAAAGATAAGATCTCATATGTAAATATCAAATTTGTTAAAATATGTAAATAAAGGAAGAATATATAATTGAAAAAAAAAATGTTTTGTTTGTGTTAAGAAAGATAATAAATTGAAATAAAGTTAGTTTTAATGAAATAAATATTATTATTAAAAATAACTTAGCCATTAATTTGACATTAGACAAAAACTTAGCCATTAATTTGACATTAGACAAAAACTTTATTTACATTAATTTGAAGTTTCATTTAATTTTGACCTTTAAGTATATTAAAATGGCTCAACTTAAATTAAATAAAAGCGAAATTATTAATCTCATTCCAAAAAAGGATTCACCCAAAATCTCGTGCTTTTTCTTTCATTTTTTTTCTTCAATTTGTATTTTAGTTTTTTTTAACTCTTTTAAAGCATTGAGTACAAGAACGCATTTTTGTTGTTGTTCAATTTTACATGTTCGATTAGATTTCGAATAGTTTTCTTGGGAAATTCGTTTTTGCGTAATATATCTTCGATAATAATAATGTTCTTATAAAATTCTTCATCACATGTCCGAAACCCTTTTTATAAAATTTTTTGCCGTATTTATACGTATTTAACATGTAAAAGTTCTACATTCATAGTTAACACGAGGTAGACGTGTTTTTTTGTCGGCTCTGTAATTTTGTTAAAATAAAAACACTTTAAACGAGTTACTTACATTAATTTGTGCTTGGTGCAATAATTTACCGAACTATTTATCACTGTTAAGAATTCGGAGTGAGAACAGTTTACTTAAATATATAAAAATACATTTTAAATTATTAATATTATTTTAACTTCTATTGGGAATAATATTTTACAAGAAGTCACTCAAAATACCGAGTTTAATAAACAATAACAACAGCTGTTCTTGTCTCGCAAATAGTGGGTGAAGCTCAAAGGTGCCGTGGTGAATAAAACGTTTATACATACTATAGTACAGCATTGCCATAATAACAAATTTTTTAAATTATTAAAACTCCTAAAAGTATGCCATCTACTACTACAAACAACTCAACACATAACCCAGTTGACAAAAATGTTAAACGTAAGTTAAACGAAACGTCGCCTGAATACCCAAACACAACGGGGGCGACAGATTTGGTTGGAAGTGTAGCGGTAGGAGACTTAATGAAGATGATGGAGGCTGTAATGGAAAACAAGCTTAAGAACTTATCCACTAAATCTGATATCGAAGGCATTAAAATTCAGATAGATGGATGATGTAAATAATAAATTTGAAGAAATTAAAAAAGAAAATGAATCGCTTAAAGTTCAATTAGAACAGATGAAAAATGATAGACAAAAAGATCACTAACAAATTCAACGAATTGTCAACCAAGGTAGAAAAAAGAACGTTATATTCAAAGGAATAGTGAAGAATGGGTCGCCAAGAACGTCAGCGGAAAATGTATGTAAGGAAGTTTTGAAGCTAAATGATGTTCAAATTAATTCGGCACGAGTCTTATTCACAAGTGATGATAAAATTAGCGTAATTGCGGAAATGGCTACGGAAAGATTGGCGGATAAAATATTTAAAAACCTTAAGAACCTAGCGGGGTCGAGAATAAAAGTTGAAAGAGACTTAAATGAAGAAAGACAACTCGATAGAAAATTGTTGATGTTGGTAAAAACAGAGATTTTAGATATTGATAAAACTCATAAAGTATTTGTTAAAAACGATTCAATAAAAATTGGTGTCAACTGGATGAAATGGAATAGAAGCCATGTACTAATGTGCGGCGAAAATACAGCTCAAGAAATCTTAACTGATATGTATTAAGTACATTAACATTAAGTTATGAAAGTCTTTTAGAAAAATTTAATCTACCAAATCAAAAAAACTAATTAATAGCAATATATGTAATAATTCTAATTCTGCAACTTCTTTAAACCTTAATATTTTGTCATACAATATACACGGCCTTGAAAATAAAGTTCTAAATGTTGATTTTTTTAATTATATAAAGTCATTTGATATTTTCATACTTCTTGAAACTCATTTAAATCATGAAAAATTTATATGAATTATTTTGGACACCTGCTACAAGAGTTAGTAATTATGGTAGAGCTATTGGTGGATGTGCTTTAGGAGTAAAGAAGGCGTTATCCAAAATGAATTTTAAATATTCTTTTATTAATTTACATAATATTACCATTATAAATATCAAAATAAATTCTTCAATAATTAATTTGATGCCACTTTATATGAGAAGCGTTGTATGGAATGATGAGTTCCAAAATATTAATTTACTCTTCACAGAAAACAACATTATTATTATTATTATTATAGGCGATCTAAATGTGAGAATTGGCTTACTTCAGAGAAAAATTGATGATTTAATTCAAACAAACTTTCCGGCGGGCACTGAGGAAAGAAAATCTAAAGATATTTTTATAAATGAAAAAGGAAGACAATTTGTACAGCAGTGCTACGATCACGGTTTGGTTATATTGAATGGCAGGACAAAAGGAGATATTGAAGGAGAATTTACTTTTTCAAGTGAAGCTGGAAAATCCGTGAATGATATTTGCGCTGTCTCTCAAGAGCTTCTTAAAAATGTCGATAAGTTTTGTGTGGAAAATCATTTATGGTCTGACCACTTTCCCATTGTTCTTACGTTAAAGATTAATAATATCACTAATATAACTAATAGCATCACTGTCAAATTATTACCAAAACTACATTGGAGAGAAGACTACAAATCAAAGTATCAAGCTATGGTAAAAAATGTACTACAGTCAACAAAAACACAACAAGAAAAAGAGTATATGAGCTTTGGTGAACTAACTAAAGTAATAAAGAATTCATATGGTAAAATATATAAAAACGGGTTTAAAGTCCCTCAAAAACAAAAGGGGTTTACTATAAAATGCTACAATGCAAGAAATACTTCCTTTAAAAGACTTCAAGAATATAGAGACAATGGAAGTAATGAAAATAAGGACAAGTATCTGAAAGCTAATAAAAAATATAAAGAAGTATGTCGTGAAGCCCAACAAAGTTGTAGCCAAAAACTAGTTGAAAAAATAGAAAGTGTGCAAACCAGCAAAGATTGGTGGAAAATTGCCAAGGAGATACGTAATGATGATTTACCAACAGAATTAGCTATTCAGGCAGAAGACTTTAGGATTTATTTCAAGCAATTAATAAACCCGATTCAAAATATAGTAGAAATTTAGTTTAGTTTAGTTTAGTTTATTTATTTAGTAGTATTTATAATACTTTAAAATATTTCAAATATGATTATTTTACAGATTTTTCTTTACTAAATATTATAAAATATTATTGAATTCATTGTTTTTTACAAATTGTACCATATTTCTCCTACATATACTCATATTTCTTTCTGTTTTTACATTATCTGGTAAGTGATTGTATAATTTAAGTCCTTTAAAGAATAGAGATCGTTGCATTGCTGTTGTTGTTACCCTCGGTAGCCGGAAATTTTCAGAATTTCTAAGGTTGTACGGTTGGATTTCTCTCACATAGTCAATTTGTTCAGTAAGGTATTCAGGTGCGTTTCCCACTTTCATTTTCTGAATGAATTGCAGTGTGTTAAATTCCAGTCTTTGTTGAATATTTAACCATTTCAGTGTGTCTAGCATTAGTTGAATTGGAGTATATTTGGCATATCAGTATATTGGCATCTTTAGTATATTTGGCATATCATTTATGTATATTATAAATAATAGTGCGCCCAGAATAGAACCTTGAGGTACTCCGAATTCATTGTTTACTTCGTTTGATTTTGTACCATTAACTTTTGTTGTTTGCTTTCTATTTGTAAGATATGATTTAAACCAATTTAATTCAATTTCTCTGATGCCGTACATATATAGTTTTTGAATAAGTATTTCTCTATCAATGGTCTCAAATGCTCTTTTGAAATCCAAAAATATTGCCATTATTTTTTTCTTTCTATTTATATATTTCCATCTATTTATTACATAATTAACTGTTGTTTCGCATGAGAATTTTTTTCTAAATCCCGATTGATATTTTGAAAATAAATTATGTTGTTCCATATATGTTTCCAGTTGTTCCTTAACAATTTTTTCAATAATTTTTTCACAAGTTTTCAGAGTGTTTATTGGACGAAATTCATCACATTTATTTTTTTTTGCGATTTTTTCTATTGGTGTTACCATTGAGTATTTCCAACTATCCGGGAAAACTCCTGTTTCAAGTGATTTATTTATTATATCACGCATTGATTTTCCTATAATATTCCAGTTATCCATAATGAGCTTAATTGTAACATTGTTGAAATCTGGTTTATTTTTCATATTCTTACAAATATTTTGAATTTCTTGGATTGTTATTGCACGGAATCTAGATCTATTTATTATCACAGGTATATTGTTTATATATTGCACATTTTCTATTGTATTATTAATTGACTTAATACTATTAACAAAATAATTATTAAATTGGGTGGCTATTTGGTAGTTATCCTTATATTCTATATCACTAAATATCACATTTTTTATCACAGCTTTATTTTTCTTTAGGACTAAGTCTTTGATTTCTCTCCACATTTGTTTTTGGTCTTTGGCATTATTTATTTTTTTATTAACGTAATTGTTCTTCTCTGTATCAATTTTGGTTTTATAAGTATTTCTAGCTATTTTATAACTACTCCACGCTATATCTGTATTTTCTGTCAGCCATTTGATATTTAAGAACTTTATCCTTCTTTAACATTTTTAGTTCTCTTTGTATTTATTACTTTTTTAATTGTATATTTCTTTATAGTATTTTCAATGGCTGAATCAAAATTATTAACTTTATTATTTAAATCATCGTTATCATTGCTTCTCAATATTGCTCTAATTTCTTGATTAAAACGTGTTTTATTATATTTAAATATTTCAATTTCCTTTTTGCTCATTTCGTCTTGATTTTCAGTAACTATCTTGATTTTTATGTCTATGGCTTCGTGATCTGCTATTTTATTAGAAATGCTATTTACTACTGTTACATTTTCACTGTTTGTGATGATGTAGTCTATAATTATTTTTGTACTTTCTGTTATTCTCGTATAATCACTTACTAATTGTTTAAGCCCATTATCGTTAAAAACGCATTCAAGTCTTTTTTTATATGTATCTTCTTTACACCAGTCTATGTTGAAATCACCTGCTATTATTATATCACATCGTGCTTCATATATTTCTTCCATTAATTTTTCAAATACTTGACAAAACTCTACTTCACTGCTGCTTGGTGATCTATAGACCGCTATTATTACAAATTGTTTGTTCTTGATTGTCGCCATGTATGTACCTATCCAATAATTATAATCAGAAGACTTTTTCCCAATTGTTATAACATTACATTGCTTTTTAAAATAAATAATAACTCCACCGGTCCTGTTTGAATTTGATACTGTAATATACTGATCATAATCTCTGAGTTGTATTTCTTTTTCTTCTATATCTCCAGTTAAATGTGTTTCTGTAAGAACTATAAAATCTGGATTTTGTTCATCGGCAATAATTTCTAGTTGATTGTAATTGTTAAATAGTCCACATATATTTGTATAAATGCCGTATATTTGCTGTGATTGTTAAATTATCAACCCCAACCTCTTCTTTTTCATATTAAGTTTGTTTTTATAAACTGGACATTCTTTGTTTGATGTGACGTGATTTTCATCAAGTCCCATATTTAATTTCTTATTAGCTCTAATACAATTAATACATTTATATATTATTTCTTTTTCGCATTCCTTTGATCTATGAGTTCCATGGCACTTATAACATGTTTCTTCATTTTTACATTCACTCGCTTTATGATTGTATCCTTGACATTTATAGCTCATCAAAATATCAGTCCCATCAAATATTCTACATTTTTCCCACCCAATGTTTAATTTTTGTGCTGCCTTAATCTTTGTGTATGTTTCCTTGTCTACTATTATTTTACTATTATAAATTACTTTATTATATTTTTTAAATTCGTAGGATTTTACTACTTTCATTTCATGTTCTTGTAATTGTTGATTTTGTCTCTTTATTTTTTCTATAAGTTCATCATCTGCATATTTAAATGACATGTCAGTTATAATTATTGACATATCATTTTCATTTGGCGCTTTTATTTCGTATGTTTCACCCATTTCATTTTCAATAGCATTTTTAATACATCATTTTCACTTTGTATCACAATTGTACCATTTTTTCTATTTTCAATGTTTGTTATATTTAGGTTAACTGGATCTACCTTATTGTTTAGGTCCTCCTTTGTTTTTTCTATTTTTTGTTTTTCCTTTGGTTTTATTATAAGGGGAACTTGTTTTTTAACATCTGGCAACACCATATTTCTTTTAACTGTGTCAGCAAATGACAGTTTGTTTTGTTTATCATTATTTTCTTTAATAACTTTTTTTATCTCTTTACACATCTTTTCATTACTTTCTTCAATAGTTTGTATAAATCTCTTTATTTTTACTTTCATATTCGCTTACAACATTGCAAAGTTTTTTTATTTCATCGACGTTATTTCACATATTTTTTGTGCATTGTCTATTTTTTTAAGTCTCTCTTCATAACGTTTTTCTATTGCCTCTAATAAGCGTTTAATTTCATTTTCATTTTGTTTTAGTGATGATTCGAATTCACATTTGTATTCAACTAAATTTATTTTGTTTTTGTGAACTCCATCTTGTATTTCTTTTAACACCATGTCAACATCATGTATATATTGAAGACAATCACCACACATAAACCGCACAAAATTATCCTCATCAAGAATTTTAACCGAATATTGGTCAACACCCGCGCACTTTACAGAACAGTGATACACCTTTTTGCACACACCAGCACAGCTAATTCCTGACTCTGCACGTATTGAGGCTTTACATTTGTGACACTCAGCCATGGCTGGGTCGGGCAATTAATTAAATTTTTATTAACGAAATAAATGTTTTTTCTTTATTAAACTTATAAAAAAGTTTAAACTTTTGTTTTATTTGCCGTTTTTTTAAAGTCCTATCTTTTTTAAACAACAATTTATATATTTTTTTAGTTATTTTGCGGAGCTTCTTAAAATTTTGGTCTTTTCACTTTGCAGAGTTGCCACACAAATGCAATATTCATACTTTTATACAAGTAATTATCACTTGGACAAGATAATATCAGTATCAGAAATTAAACAAGTGCTGAGTAAAACTAAAACTAATAAAGCTTCAGGAGAAGATAGAGTTCCGTATGAGTTCTATAAAAATGCACCAGACGAACTGTTGGAAGATGCAGTGTTGATGATTCGTTTAATTTGAGTATTATTTATCCAATCTATAAAAAAGGCGATACTTCATTACCAAATAATTATCGTGGTATATCATTTATGAACTGTTTGCCGAAACTTATGATGGGATTAATAAATGAAAGACTCTCGAATTGGGTTGAACGTAACAACATTATGAATGAATTCCAAGCAGGATTTCGTAAAAACTATTCAACAGCAGATAATATATATAATTTAACATCTGTGGTACATTTGAATTTTGCGAATAAAAAGAAAACATATGCCTTTTTCGTAGATTTTAAAGCAGCATTTGATAAAGTGTCAATAAATGCTTTAATTTATAAGTTGCATACATTGGGTGCCTCATCAAAAGTTGTTAAGTTTATAGAATGTATCTATGAAAAAACGCGGACATCAGTTTGGACAGGTAGTGAGCTATCAAAGTCATTTGCTACAGAAAGTGGTGTAAAGCAGGGGTGTTTGCTATCACCTTTACTATTTGCCTTATACCTTAATGATTTGCATGATTGCTTAGAAGGTGGAATATACGTTGAAAACATTAACATAAGATTGTTATTATAAGCAGACGACATAGTGATTTTAGCAGATGATGTAAAAGTGCTGCAGAAAATGATCCAAAAACCAAAGACTGTTGTAAAACATGGAATGTTGAAGTAAACTTGGATAAGTCAGAAATTATGGTTTTCAGAAAAGGGGGAAGATTGTCTAGTAAAGAAAAATGGTATTTTAATAGCCAAGAAATCAAAATAGTTTCAGAATACTGTTACCTAGGAGTTTGGCTTACACCAAAAATGGTACTTACGAAGCATATTGAACAAAGAAACATAGCAGCAAAAAATAGTATCAACTTAACATGGCAAAACTTTTTAAATAAAAACACAATATCAATTGCTTCTAAATGGAAATTATTCCTTGCAGTATGCAGGTCAGTGCAATCGTATGCAGCCCAAATATGGGGGTTTACAAATTTTGAGTATGTTGATAAGCTACAAATATATTTTATAAAGAAAATCTTGCGGCTCCCAAGCTTCACACCAACTTATGTGTTATTATACGAAACAGGTATGGAAAATGGTCATTTATACACCTTAGATCTACATATGAGATATATCAACAAAACCCTGTTTGATTACGGAGAAAATCGGTTGCCTTATCAATTTTCTAAACTATTGATTCAAAAAAATCTGTTTTGGGTAATTGAACTTAACAAGCTCGGATTAGAATTTGAAATTAATTGGACAGAAGCGAACATTAATAAACAACAATGGAAAAAAACAATAGAAAACAATAGAAAAAACCTTTTAATCTCCTTGAAGTCAAAATATCAAGAGCAAATTTGCAACAAAAAGGCTCTAACAACCAGGATATATTCAAAACTAAATGCAATTGAAGGGAATAAATACATATCTAATGAAATTAAACTAGAAAATATAACTTGGATTTTTAAAGCACGAAGTGATTTGATAAAATTAAATGGTAACCGTTTTGAAACGAATTTGTCTAAATTATGCTCTTTATGTAATTCAAGGGAAATTGAAAATATAGAACATTTTCTTGGTCGTTGTAAAACGCTAAAAGAATTCAGAATTATGTACTTCAGTAAAGCTTACCTTACAGAAGACGAAATCTTAAATATATTAAATGGTGTAAATACAAATTGGAATCTCTTAGCAAATTATATAAAAACATATATAAATTACAGAAACTTTTTGATAACAGAGTTTAATACATAAAAACATTTATCTCGGTTAGGAAATTAAATTTTTATATTATAAGCGGCTGACGACGATAGTCAGAGTTGCATATGGTTATTTTTACCTTTTATTTTATTTTGAACTTTTATTTTATTTTGTAGTTATTTTATATATATTGCTGAAAATAAAATAAGTACTACTACTACTACTACTACTTCATGTAAAATTGAAAAATAGGATTGTGAGAGAACTAAAACAAACGAAAATATATAAATCGACAACATATATACCGGGGTTGTCAAAGAGAATAAAGAATACCAACATTTACAATCGCGATAAATACGAGTTAGCATTTAAAACAGGCAATACAATTGGAAATTTATTTAGCAAAACCAAAACAAAAGTAGATAAAGATGATAACTATAATCTTATATATGAAATTAGTTGTGACGGTAATGAAAAATAAACATGCAACAAAGTTTATGTTGGTACAACCAAAACCAAACTAAAAACAAGAAATTATAGTCGGTCTAAACCGACTATACGATACCCTATACCATGATATAGAGACCCTATCTCTTCGGTCCAACTAATTGGATATAGAAAATAAGCATAAACCAAATTTGAGTGCCATTGTTATTAATTTTTTTGGCTGCAGATATGAAAAAGTTCATATCGGGTGCTATATTTATATGGGGACTAGGTCGAAAAATGGACCGATCCTGACCATACTTGGTAAAGTCACTTATATTTTGAAAAAAATACACAAACCAAATTTGAGAAAAATCTGTGCAATATTTTTGTTTTTTGATAGATTTAAGTGAAGATCGGGAGGCAGCTCTATATGGGGCCTATGACTAAGAATTGTCCTATAGGGATTTTTTTTGGACTACTGATTAATGGATACAATAAACACATACAAACCCAATTTGACTAAGATCTATGTGATAGTTGGGATCTTATGGCAATTTATGTTGATTTCATAGGGGTCATTTGTATGGGGACTAGTTCTGAACATGGACCGATTTTCATCAATTTCAATAGCGTTTATCCTATGGCCGATGAAAGCTTATATACCAAACTTCATCAAAATTTATTCATATTTGCGACTTGTGGTTTGATTACAAGGTTTACATGGACACACAGACGGACGGACGGACGGACATCGCTAAATCGACTCAAAAGGTGATTCTGAGTCGATCGGTATAATAAAAGAGGGTCTAGGTCAAATATTTTTGGTAGTTACAAACAGCAGCATAAAGTCATTATTTCCAAACCACATCGATCGGATTTAAAAGCCATTAAGAGACCAATAGAGCAAAAAAACCGCAATCGTTCCCCATTGTTCAATAAACAACCATAAACCAAACTTCGATTCCACAAAATATGAGGAAAATAATTATAGGAAAAAATTTAAGATAGAAATGCTTCATATAATGAATGTTCCCAAAGACAAAGCTCTTAATTATAAGAGAGATACGGAAAACGTCGCTAAGATCTACAGCAGTGGTGGCCATCGAGAGAATTGAGTTAGTAATGGTGTTTATGAGCATGTGTTAGTTGTACTACACTGATCGAAATCCATGGACGTAACACAATGCCGATATTAAATGGGTTTATGTAGATTTTGTATGAACGTGTTTATGAATGACTAAAAGGGAAAATAGTTGAGTTCACGAAGAATATGGTAAAATTTGAAATATATTTTGTTGTCTTAAAATTTTAAATCTTACATTCTGAAAATGTAAAAAAAAATGTGAAGAACATTCTCTTTTATCCATTAGTTTGAAGTTTATTAAATCAAATAAGTAATAATAAATTATTAATTTCTTTAAAAAACAAAAAAAAAAAAAAAAACAAGTAAGAGTGTTAAATTCGGCTGTGCCGAATTTCAGCAAATTCTTTGGGTTGGTTTTCGTCTTTTCTATTATTTCGGATTTATTTCGGTGTTTGCTTTTTGGTCATCGTGATTGCTGATGGGCATGCATTTAGGTTATATACCTATATGCATGCGTTTCCGGTTATATGACATAACTTCTCGTTTAATTTAGTTTTTGCTAATTAAATAGCTCGCCCTAACCTCCATTGCAAAGGTAATGGTCGTGTAGGGTGGCTATATGCATTAAATCGTGCTAATTGGAGATGGCTGTATAGTTTCTTTTAACTGGCCAAATATTTCTTCATTGCGGCCATATAGGTCGGATGGAGTAACAATATAATAACCAAAAAAAATTCTCTCAATTTTTTTTATTAAAATATTGCCATATTTGGAAAACATATTTTATTTATTTATTTATTTATTTATTTGGTTTCCTGCACAACAAGACTAAGAGTCTTATAATTAAAGTACAGGATCGGTATAATGTGATACAGTATTTAATGAAAATATAACATAGTTTATAATTTGTATAAAATAAGATAACAAAAATTATTTTACATACATATATTCAAAACAAAGCAAAGTTTAAACAATATTTAAATGGTATTGAAAAATTGGAAAACTTGTTTCCTAAAATGTCCTGCGTTGCTTAAATATTGTAATGTTGGCGGTAGCAAGTTCCAAAGACGTATGCAGTTTATATAGAACTGCCATTCAGAGACCAAACTTTTATGTCTTATTTGAATTATAGAATTATTTCTTCTTGAATTAGAAAATGATATTCTATTAAAAAGATATGTAGGCTCACGTGTAAATATAATCTTATGCATCAGTATCAATGATCGTATCTTCAAGAGATCGCAAAAATTCACACCGTAAAGTTTTCGTGCATACGGTGTTATGTGGGATGATCTTTTCAAATTGTAGACGTATCTCAATATAGAATAAAACGAAGTTGTTAATTTCCTAGAGCTAATAGAATCACAGCTAGCAAATAGTTCGCATCCGTACAACAAAGTTGGAATTAGATAGGTTTTTGCAAGTAGAACTCGTACATGGACTGGTGTAAGATGTTGAGTTTTCCACAATGATCGAAGCATTGAATACGTTTTTCCCGAAGCGACATTTATATGATCAGACCAGGTGAGAGTTTTATTGAAAATAATTCCAAGATTTTTGGTTTTTTGTGTAATTTCAATAATTTGACGGTTAAGCATAATATCTGGTATAACAAGGGAAGGCACTGATCTTCGAGTAATAACGATGCATTTAGACTTTGAAGGATTGAGACATAGCCCATTTGCCAGAGCCCATAAGTGAATTCGATTAAGATCCACATTTAGGTTCGCAACACAGTTATTTAGTTCATCGAAACGACTACAAACATAAAGTTGCACATCATCAGCATACATATGAACTTTACAATACGAAAGTTGCCTAGGCAAATCATTTATATATATAGTGAAAAGAAGTGGTCCTAGAATCGAACCTTGCGGAACGCCCTTTTTTACTGGAAGCACATTTGATATTTTATTATTGGCGTTAACGTATTGTTGTCGATTTTCTAAATAAGACGATATAAGACGAGTTGCGGAAGGAGAGAAACCAAAAAAAGTTCTTAGCTTCATGCAGAGTATTTCATGATTCACAGTATCAAATGCCTTCGAATGATCTAAGAGCACTAGAAATGCAATGTTACCACTATCAATATACCCACGAATATCTTCAGACACGTCAATGAGTGCAGTTATGCAGCTATGTTTAGGTCGAAAGCCTGATTGTCTGTCTGAGAGTAGGCCCATATTCTTGACATGTGTTCCAATTTGCTGATGCAATAACCTTTCAAGCACTTTAGACAAGTATGGTAGGATAGCAATGGGACGATATTCTTTATTTGATTTAGGAATAGGTAAAATTTTAGCATTTTTCCAACTTTGAGGAAATACACTTTTTGTGATAATAGTGTTAAAAATATGGCTAATTTGAGGTAGCAGTTGAGGGATAATTTCCTTTAAGAATCTGGGATGTATGTTATCAGAACCAACAGCATTAGATTTCACAGCTTGGCATGTGGAAAGTACTTCCAGTTGGTTTACGCATTGAAAACAAAAAGCATTTTCCGATAAAGTTGAACTAATATCAGTATTGCGGGTATAATATCCATCGTTTATGGGGATGTCAGGGATATTTGTAAAAGATTCGTTAAGCGAATCAACATTTATGTCAGAATTGACAATTTCCTTACATTTGCCGACACCAATTTCTCGTATGAGTTTCCACGTTTTTTTTAGAGTGTGCAGCAGAAATAAATAGGCTAGAGTAGTATGCAGATTTAGCAGTTTTTATCATTTTATTTACTTGTTTTCTAGCTTTGGAATATTCGTCATATAAATTATCTGTTTTAAACAGTTTCCAACTTTTAAAAGCTTTGTCCCTTTCACAGATTTTATCCTTAATCTGTTGATTGAACCAGGGTTTATTTTTGTAATTGTATTTTGTTGTTTTTAAAGGTACAGATTTGTGGAACACATGTGCCAAATTTTGTTCTAAAAAACTGACCTGATTGTCAACCGAAGGCATGTAGTAAATGGAGTCCCAATCGATTTTAGATAATTCGAATAACATCGCGTTTCGATCCATTTGTTTAAAATCATAATAAGTAACAACGTCATCCACCACTTGCATTTTAAAGTCAAATGATAGAAAAATTAAGTCGTGCTTTGAAAAACAAGGTGCTGAAAGCTGATCATAGAGTAAGACTTTCTTTTTGCTACTGACAAAGAAAAGATCAAGTAACGAGTTACTTGTAGCAGTAAAATGAGTTGGAACTGTAATGTTAGTTGGAGAAAGGCCAATTGATTGCATTATGTCAAGTAAAATAGTCTCATTGATAACGTTTGAATTAAAATCCCCACATATTAAAATATCTTCATAATTCAGAGTTATAGTTTCAATTATATTTTGAAAAACATCAAGGTCTATTCTTTTATTAGGTCTATAAACACATCCAACAAGTAATTGTTTTCCATGGGACGAAACTTCAACAAATATATGTTCAACCTTTTCATGAGGTTTAGATTTGCTATAAAATTTACACATAATGCCTTTTCTGACCAAAATAGCTACACCACCACAACGAGTATTCCTATCACAGCGAAAAATTTTCAAGGGGCCAAAACGGTTATTTCTAGCCAACCTGAATGAGGGTTGTCATATATCAGGTCAAAGCCCCATGGGAGTAGATTACGACGGCATACTGCCTATATTCAATTGTTTCTCAGCAAAAAAGTTACAAAGGATCAAAATAAAAAAAAACAGATTTTTCCCATAAGAATTATTTACAGGGGGCCAAAACGGTTATTTCCAGCCGACCTGAATGAGGATTGTCACATATCAGGTGAAAGCCCCACGAGAGTAAAATCTAATGGCATACCGCCCATATTCAACTGTTTCTCAGGAAAAAGGTTACAAAGGATCAAATTAAAAAAAAGCAGATTTTTCCCATAAGAATTATTTTCAAGGGGCCAATACGGTTATTTCTAGCCGACCTGAATGAGGGTTGTCATATATCGGGTGAGAGCCACATGGGAGTAGATTACAATGGCATACAAAGCAGATTTTTCCCATAAGAATTATTTTCAAGGGGCCAAAACGGTTATTTCTAGCCGACCTGAATGAGGGTTGTCATATATCAGGTGAAAGCCCCATGGGAGTAGATTACAATGGCACACTGCCTATATTCAATTGTTTCTCAGGAAAAAAGTTACAAAGGTTCAAAATAAAAAAAAACTGATTTTTCCCATAAGAATTATTTTCAACGGGCCAAAACGGTTATTTCTAGCCGACCTGAATGAGGGTTGTCACATATAAGGTGAAAGCCCCATGGGAGTAGAATCTAGTGGCATACCGCCCATATTCAATTGTTTCTCAGGAAAAAAGGTACAAAGGATCAAAATAAAAAAAAGGAGATTTTTCCCATAAGAATTATTTTCAAGGGGCCAAAACGGTTATTTCTAGCCAACCTGAATGAGGGTTGTCATATATCAGGTCAAAGCCCCATGGGAGTAGATTACAACGGCATACTGCCTATATTCAATTGTTTCTCAGCAAAAAAGTTACAAAGCATCAAAATAAAACAAACAGATTTTTCCCATAAGAATTATTTACAGGGGGCCAAAACGGTTATTTCCAGCCGACCTGAATGAGGATTGTCACATATCAGGTGAAAGCCCCACGAGAGTAAAATCTAATGGCATACCGCCCATATTCAACTGTTTCTCAGGAAAAAGGTTACAAAGGATCAAATTAAAAAAAAGCAGATTTTTCCCATAAGAATTATTTTCAAGGGGCCAATACGGTTATTTCTAGCCGACCTGAATGAGGGTTGTCATATATCGGGTGAGAGCCACATGGGAGTAGATTACAATGGCATACAAAGCAGATTTTTCCCATAAGAATTATTTTCAAGGGGCCAAAACGGTTATTTCTAGCCGACCTGAATGAGGGTTGTCATATATCAGGTGAAAGCCCCATGGGAGTAGATTACAATGGCACACTGCCTATATTCAATTGTTTCTCAGGAAAAAAGTTACAAAGGTTCAAAATAAAAAAAAACTGATTTTTCCCATAAGAATTATTTTCAACGGGCCAAAACGGTTATTTCTAGCCGACCTGAATGAGGGTTGTCACATATAAGGTGAAAGCCCCATGGGAGTAGAATCTAGTGGCATACCGCCCATATTCAATTGTTTCTCAGGAAAAAAGGTACAAAGGATCAAAATAAAAAAAGGAGATTTTTCCCATAAGAATTATTTTCAAGGGGCCAAAACGGTTATTTCTAGCCAACCTGAATGAGGGTTGTCATATATCAGGTCAAAGCCCCATGGGAGTAGATTACGATGGCATACTGCCTATATTCAATTGTTTCTCAGCAAAAAAGTTACAAAGGATCAAAATAAAAAAAACAGATTTTTCCCATAAGAATTATTTACAGGGGGCCAAAACGGTTATTTCCAGCCGACCTGAATGAGGATTGTCACATATCAGGTGAAAGCCCCACGAGAGTAAAATCTAATGGCATACCGCCCATATTCAACTGTTTCTCAGGAAAAAGGTTACAAAGGATCAAATTAAAAAAAAGCAGATTTTTCCCATAAGAATTATTTTCAAGGGGCCAATACGGTTATTTCTAGCCGACCTGAATGAGGGTTGTCATATATCGGGTGAGAGCCACATGGGAGTAGATTACAATGGCATACAAAGCAGATTTTTCCCATAAGAATTATTTTCAAGGGGCCAAAACGGTTATTTCTAGCCGACCTGAATGAGGGTTGTCATATATCAGGTGAAAGCCCCATGGGAGTAGATTACAATGGCACACTGCCTATATTCAATTGTTTCTCAGGAAAAAAGTTACAAAGGTTCAAAATAAAAAAAAAACTGATTTTTCCCATAAGAATTATTTTCAACGGGCCAAAACGGTTATTTCTAGCCGACCTGAATGAGGGTTGTCACATATAAGGTGAAAGCCCCATGGGAGTAGAATCTAGTGGCATACCGCCCATATTCAATTGTTTCTCAGGAAAAAAGGTACAAAGGATCAAAATAAAAAAAAGGAGATTTTTCCCATAAGAATTATTTTCAAGGGGCCAAAACGGTTATTTCTAGCCAACCTGAATGAGGGTTGTCATATATCAGGTCAAAGCCCCATGGGAGTAGATTACAACGGCATACTGCCTATATTCAATTGTTTCTCAGCAAAAAAGTTACAAAGGATCAAAATAAAACAAACAGATTTTTCCCATAAGAATTATTTACAGGGGGCCAAAACGGTTATTTCCAGCCGACCTGAATGAGGATTGTCACATATCAGGTGAAAGCCCCACGAGAGTAAAATCTAATGGCATACCGCCCATATTCAACTGTTTCTCAGGAAAAAGGTTACAAAGGATCAAATTAAAAAAAAGCAGATTTTTCCCATAAGAATTATTTTCAAGGGGCCAATACGGTTATTTCTAGCCGACCTGAATGAGGGTTGTCATATATCGGGTGAGAGCCACATGGGAGTAGATTACAATGGCATACAAAGCAGATTTTTCCCATAAGAATTATTTTCAAGGGGCCAAAACGGTTATTTCTAGCCGACCTGAATGAGGGTTGTCATATATCAGGTGAAAGCCCCATGGGAGTAGATTACAATGGCACACTGCCTATATTCAATTGTTTCTCAGGAAAAAAGTTACAAAGGTTCAAAATAAAAAAAAACTGATTTTTCCCATAAGAATTATTTTCAACGGGCCAAAACGGTTATTTCTAGCCGACCTGAATGAGAGTTGTCACATATAAGGTGAAAGCCCCATGGGAGTAGAATCTAGTGGCATACCGCCCATATTCAATTGTTTCTCCGGAAAAAAGGTACAAAGGATCAAAATAAAAAAAAGGAGATTTTTCCCATAAGAATTATTTTCAAGGGGCCAAAACGGTTATTTCTAGCCAACCTGAATGAGGGTTGTCATATATCAGGTCAAAGCCCCATGGGAGTAGATTACAACGGCATACTGCCTATATTCAATTGTTTCTCAGCAAAAAAGTTACAAAGGATCAAAATAAAAAAAACAGATTTTTCCCATAAGAATTATTTACAGGGGGCCAAAACGGTTATTTCCAGCCGACCTGAATGAGGATTGTCACATATCAGGTGAAAGCCCCACGAGAGTAAAATCTAATGGCATACCGCCCATATTCAACTGTTTCTCAGGAAAAAGGTTACAAAGGATCAAATTAAAAAAAAATAGATTTTTCCCATAAGAATTATTTTCAAGGGGCCAATACGGTTATTTCTAGCCGACCTGAATGAGGGTTGTCATATATCGAGTGAGAGCCCCATGGGAGTAGATTACAATGGCATACAAAGCAGATTTTTCCCACAAGAATTATTTTCAAGGGGCCAAAACGGTTATTTCTAGCCGACCTGAATGAGGGTTGTCATATATCAGGTGAAAGCGCCATGGGAGTAGATTACAATGGCACACTGCCTATATTCAATTGTTTCTCAGGAAAAAAGTTACAAAGGTTCAAAATAAAAAAAAACAGATTTTTCCCATAAGAATTATTTTCAAGGGGCCAAGAATAAAGGGGCCAAGAATAAATTTATAATAATAAATATTCAATTAGGGATGTCAAACAAAAAAAAACCAAATGTCCCAAACATTTTAAATAAGATAATTTGTTATCTTTATTTTCTGAAAAACTTCAAATTTTCATCCAAAAAAATTGTGAAAATTTATATATAAAAAATAACGTTCTCATCAAATTGCGTTTATTTATGTAACAGTTTTTATGTTCGCAATTCTTAAATATCATTTGACGTTTTCTAAAATTCATTGAATTTAAATAAATGTTTTCTGTAGTGTGATTCTGTAAATTTCGACGATCCGACAATCGCAAAATATATCGACAGCTATTGTTGTTTGCACTAAGGATTAAGTGATTCACTAAGTACATACATCTTAACGACAGTCGACAAATCTATTTTTCTATTTATTTAAATTGTAAACGAGTGGCATCTCTGTCAAAATAAGCGAAAAACACAAAGAAGAATAGAAAAAAAACAAATTATTTCGTGTTTGAAAGGATGATTTTATCTTTATGTTTAATATCTTTATTTTTTTTACTAATATTTGTGTTTATTTGAAAATGATATAATGAATTGAATATGCTATTTAATTTTTTTATTTATATAAAAAAGTTTTATAATATAAGCAAAATATTTTCACTATTTTATGATTTTTATTTATGTATGACGACATTTCAACCTAAAAATTCAAGTTTTTATCGATTGAATAAACAAATCAAAAATTGTTGTCGTTTAGATAACAACAACAGCTGAGTTTAACAATAGCGAATATCGTTTAAAAATTTTACTGATAATTTTGCTATTTTCTTTTTTTTAACGATTCGACTATCGTTAAAAGAAGTTACTGAATTGCGGTACTGAAAAGCTATTTTCTCCTGAATGTCAATATTTTTTTTAAATGTAAAAATTTTTTTAAATGTAAACATAGGTATTTGGTGTTTTTTTTTTGGAATTTCAATTTGTGTTTAACGAATAAAATTTATGTATTAAAGATGCAATTGATGTCTTCTAAATTTTAAAATTATAATTTCCGATGTTTTGATATGATTTTCTGAAATTCAATTAATTGTAATTTATAATTGGAAATTTTTAATTCCAGTTTTTAGAATTGATATTTCTTAAATTTGAATGGAAAATTTAAAAAGTGCAATTTTGTATTTATGTGAATAATAATGCTTTAGTAATTATAAACAATTTTTAAAAATTAGATGTAATCGCAATGAGATATTTTGTAGGTAAAGCAGAATAATAATTCTATATAACTATGTAGAACTGTTAAAAAAAAAAAAAAAAAAACTGTTTTGAAAGCAAAAAACTCATTGATGAACTCGGTAACTCTATTGTGTAAAGACAACAAAAAGTTAATATGCCAAACTTATGTTCATATTTGTAAAAGAATAATAAAAAAACGTATGAAATAAAAGACCAGCCCGTGTATACTCTTAACATTGTTCTGTATGATATCTATTTGAAAATATTGACATTCATGTTAAAATAGAAATAACTATTGCAACGCTAATTAGAACAAACAAAAATTGTGGCGCCATCTACTGTGGCATAGTCACGCTGAGCAAAATGAAGTGACACTCTGTTAATGCAAAAGAAATGTATTTTCCCCACAACAACATATTGCAGAATTTTATGTAAATAAAATAATATACCGATTTATTTCTAACATGCAGTTATTATGGATACATATATAGAATATATGTATATTATTTGTATTATTTAATATGTGTATGCATGTATGTATATGTAAATATTACACACAAAAAATACATCAAACGTTATTTTTGTGTTTTTCTCTTTAAATAAATTAATACATGCAAATTTTTTTTTGCTAAATTTACATTGTTTTCTTTTTATTAACAACTAGGTATTTTAGCATTATTTTCTTTAGATGCTGGTGAATTTTTACTCCCTTTATATTAACTCGTAGTGTCTGCTTGTCGAAAAAATTTTGGATCGATTTGGACCCCTTTACCGTGACCCAATCGATCTGAAACTTTGCGGGCAGGCTCGTGGCAATGACAGAAATGATCTAGTAAATTATTTTAGTGATGCCAAAACAATGTAAACTTTTAAATTTTTCTACCAGATTTGATAAAAAAAATGTACAAAGGGTTAGTTTTTATTATATTATTACCACAACGACCACAAAAAAAACAAGTCCAGCTATGACAACAATATAACATTTAGAATAACAACAAGAACACTATAGAAACATCATATTTTTAATTTTTTTTTTTTACTTTTTCAGAGATTTCCCTGGACCTGTCCCACCGATTTTAATGATTTTTGAAATAGAAATCTTCCCATGAGAATCATTCTCACTAAAAATGATCACCTTAGCTATCCTATTGGGGGCGTGATCGTGACAAGAACAACATAGAAAATTATATTTTCCAAGATTTTTTTTAGTTCTTCATTGAAATCTCGGGCCCTAATCGACCGATTTGGACGAATTTAAATAGCAAACTTCTCAGGATGTTAGTGAATCATTTTTTATGTCAGCGAGCACCCTAGCTGCCCGATTGATGCCGCCATCTTGATTTCCACAGACTAAAAAAAGTCTTGAAAAAAAATAATTTTCTATGTTCTTGTCAGGATCACGCCCTCAATAGCGCAGCTACAGTGATCATTTTTAGTGAGAATGATTCACCAAATTCATGGAAAGATTTCTACTTCAAAAATCATTAAAATCGGTGGAACAGGTCCAGGGAAATCTCTGAAAAAGTAAAAAAAAAAATGAAAAACATGATATTTCTATAGTGTTCTTGTTGTTATTCTAAATGTTGCATTGTTTTCATAGCTGGACTTGTTGTTTTTGTGGTCGTTATGGTAATAATATAACAAAAACAAACCCTTTGTACATTTTTTTTTATCAACTCTGGTAGAAAAATTTAAAAGTTTCCATTGTTTTGGCATCACTAAAAAATATGTTAGATCATTTCTGTCATTGCCACGAGCCAGATCGATTGGGTCACGGGAAAGTGGTTAAAATCGATCCAAAATTTTTTCGACAAGTAGACACGAGTTAATATAAAGGGAGTAAAAATTCACCAACATCTAAAGCAAATAATGCTAAAATACCTAGTTGTTAATAAAAAAAACAATTGGGCAATTCACAATGCGTAATGTATCGTTGTATCTGTTGTATCGTGTATCACTTTACAATAGTGTAAAATTGTTGTTGGTAATTTTCACTGAAAAATCTGATACACGATCCAACTTCATTTGCTATGTTTAGTAAATGTTGTATATAATAACATATCAGTTCCAAGTGAATGCCAGTTTTTATGAAAAAGAAAAAACAAATACATAGAATTTTATCAGCATAAATAATTATAAAATAAAATATGGCAAATAATGCAAATAACGCAAATCATCGATAAGTTTATTTATATAAAAATTAATGTTTATATTTTTTTAGTATGTATTTTCTCTTTCAGTACCAACCAAAACATTTAACATTTTTTTTTTCATTATAAATTAAAATGCAAGAGGTACGTAACTAAAACTCCAGGGTATATCTCACGACCAAAAAGCAAACACTGACAAGTGTTTTCTCTTATACAAAATAGCAGAAGCGACGAAGCGATCTTTCCTCGTTGGATCGAAAATTACTAAAGAAAGCGTTTTACAATATGAAAATACAACTGAGTGTTCACAACAAATGATTGTATTGTGTATTTCAAAACAACATACAATATACAACACCTGTTGTGAATTGCCCAAATGTAAATTTAGCAAAAAAATATATGTATTAATTTATTTAAAGAGAAAAACACAAAAATTATGTTTGATGTTGTATTTTTTGTGTGTAATATTTAAATATACATACATACACATATTAAATAATACAAATAATATACATATATTATATATATGTATGTATGTATCTATATTCATAGTAACTGCATGTTAGAAATAAATCGGTTATTTTATTTACATAAAATTCTGCAGTATTTTGTTGTGGGGAAAATACATTTCTTTTGCATTAACAGAGTGTCACTTCATTTTCCTCAGCGTGACTATGCCACAGTAGATGGCGCCATAATTTTTGTTTGTTCTAATTAGCTTTGCAATAGTTATTTCTATTTTAACATGAATGTTAATATTTTCAACTAGATATCATACAGAACAATGTTAAGAGTATACACGGGCTGGTCTTTTATTTCATACGTTTTTTCATTATTCTTTTACAAATATGAACATAAGTTTGGCATATTAACTTTTTGTTGTCTTTACAAAATAGAGTTACCGAGTTCGTCAATGAGTTTTTTGCTTACAAAACAGTTCTACATAGTTATATAGAACTATTATTCTGCTTTACCTATAAAATATCTGATTGCGATTACATCTAATTTTTAATTTAATTGTTTATAATTAATAAAGCATTATTATTCACATAAATACAAAATTTCACTTTTTAAATTTTCCATTCCAATTTAAGAAAATATCAATTATAATAAAAACGGGAAATAAAATTAGAAATTATTAATTGAATTTCGGAAAATCATATCAAAACGTCGGAAATAATAATTTTAAATTTAGAAATATGTTTACATTTAAAAATGTTTACATTTAAAAAAAATATTGCCATTCAGGAGATATTAATAACTTTTCAGTAACGCGATTCAGTAACTTCTTTTAACGATAGTCGAATCGTAAAAAAAAAAGAAAATTGCAAAATTATCAGTAAAATTTTTAAACGATATTCGCTATTGTTAAAGTCAGCTGTTGTTATCTAAACGACAACCATTTTTGTGTTGTTTATTCAATCGATAAAAATTTAAATTTTTAGGTTGAAATGTCGTCATACATAAATAAAAATCATGAAATAGTGAAAATATTTTGCTTTAATTAAAAAATTAAATAGCATATTCAATTCATTATTTCATTTTCAAATAAATAAACAGAAATATTGGTAAAAAATAAAGATATTAAACATAAACATAAAATCATCCTGTCAAACACCAAGTAATTTGTTTTTTTTCTATTCTTCTTTGTGTTTTTCGCTTATTTTGACAGAGATGCCACTCCTTTACAATTTAAATAAATAGAAAAACAGATTTGTCGATATTAATTTAAATTCAATGAATTTAAGAAAACCTCAAATGATATTTAAGAATTGCTAAATAAAAATTGTTACATAAGTAAACGTAATTTTATGAGAATGTTATTTTTATATATAAATTTTCACAATTTTTTTGGATGAAAATTTTAAGTTTTTCAGAAAATAAAGATAACATTAAATTATTTTATTTAAAATGTTTGGGACTTTTCGTTTTTTGCGTTTTTCATCCCTAGTTTGATTATTTATTATTATAAATTTATTCTCTATGTTTTCAAAATATGGCAATATTTTAAAAAAAGTTGAGAGAGCTTTTTTTTTGGTTATTATTTTGTTACTCCATCCGACCTATATGGCCACAATGAAGAAATATTTGGCCAGTTAAAAGAAGCTATACAGCCATCTCCAATTAGCACGATTTAATGCTTATAGCCACTCCACACAACCATTACCTTTGCAATGGAGGTTAGGGCGAGCTATTTAATTAGCAAAAACTAAATTAAACGAGAAGTTATGTCATATAACCGGAAACGCATGCATATAGGTATATAACCTAAATGCATGCCGATCAGCAACTACGATGACCAAAAAGCAAACACCGAAATAAATCCGAAATAATAGAAAAGACGAAAACCAACCCAAAGAATTTTCTGAAATAATTTGGTATTAAGTTTAACAAATTGTTTACTTTTTCCAATATTTTGTTTACATTTATTATCAATACTCAAACCGAGGTGGAGGGTATCAAAGATTCGGCACAGCCGAATTTAACACTCTTACTTGTTATTACAAACGGAATGACAAACTTATATATACCCTCTGCACACTGCACATAGGGCCAGATTCATTTTTTTTTGGCATAAAGTCTAATAAAGCTAGAGAGCTGAATTTTGGTGGAATTGATTATATTGGCACTTGCAGTAAGTGAGAACAATTTCAAGTCAATCCGACCACGCCCACCTATACCGCCCATATAAGGACACATTGCAGAGTAAATTTTTTTTATTATTTGATGTTTCGATTTAAACCAACTTAAATACTGATTTCTTAAAGGTATTAAATTAATACTATTAAATTAATCTTCTTTTTCTACTTCCAAATCCAAGCAAAAGTTGTCTTCATGATCCGTATCCGAGTTGCTATCATCGCTGTCTAAAAACTGTTCCTGGTTATTATATTCTACATTTGGTGCTTCTAAAAGTTCAATAACTTCCTTTGGTAACGAGGTTTTTTTATTTTGAGCTAATCTTTTTTTTATATTAAGGCTTGAAAGAAAAGGGTCCGATGAATCCATTGATCGGTGGAACACATCCGATAAATTGTTGATACGAGAATTTCGTCTCGTATATGATTGTCTATCGCGCTTATAAAGTTTATTTCGCGCTTCAGATGCGTTTTCTCCAAAGCAATCGATAGGTAATACCGATGATGCTATTATCTGTGAACCGTGAACTAAAACTTTGTGGACAGTTGCTGACATTGGGTACCATGAATACTTTTCCATATAATTCGACGCGGTTTCTTGGCATAATTGGCTGAATTTAGTAGTATTTACTGGGAATTCACAGGATATAGTTATTAAAATAATATAAAACCGTTGTAAAATATCATAATCTAGTTCTAATTTTACTGAAAGTTGCCTTGTGTTTTTAAATGCCCTTCTTGCGGTATTTCCGTCATTTGTATTTCCACTTCTGTTTTGTTTTGGCTTATCTACATGTAATCCCATTTCACTCCAAAATAATTTTTGTATTTCTTGTTTATCCCTTACTTGCCACTTTTTTAAGTGTAGTTTATACGAGATTTTAAGTACGAACTCAAAAAATCTTATCCATGCATGTAGGGGACTGATGCCGTGTTGAAGATTTCTAGACTTAGCTTTAAAGTTTGATATGTCTGTAGTTTTCATAAAATCCTTTGGGCTGGCTCCACAGATAGGACATACTTGACAAGATTTGGTTCCCGTTAATATATTTAACACCTTGCCGTCAATCAATGTCAAATGGAGATCAAAAGTGACAGTGATTTTTCTGTCAATTGAGAAATTGTAATTAAAAGCTGTTAAGTTTTGAATTTGTGATTCTAAATCCGCCTTTTCTGCCAGAATAAGATCTTTGGTTTCTTTAGCGAATTCAAGCTTTAGGGGTCTGCAAAATCTTATTGATTGGGGGGATTGATTTATCTACAAAGGCGTCCCAAAATCATCCGTTAGTTTCAGTGGAATGACACTCGTAACAAGTAATGAGTCGTCATTTATATCAGACCTTTCTCCTAGGAATCTCTGCTTGTACATACTCTGCCCCGTAGAGCCGTCAAATCCATAGCTCGCTATTAGTTTGACATCTGCTGTTTTGATGTTTCTTGAATACATCATCCTGCAGAAGGAAAATTCTACTGGCCGTATGATTAAGCAAATTTTGGAGAGATACTTCGGCTCTTGTTTCCGTCACATTGACTCCCGTAGGCCTGCATTCCAATTTGGCTTCTCTTACTTTATTATAGCATGGATAAATGTTGGAAAATTGTGATTTATTTAAAGCACTCATGCTTTTGTATTGCGCTTTAGTGACGGAGTTGTCGATCAAAAATGCCAGAGCTTGACTTGGTGTGAGTGGTACCGGCTCCGAGAATGACAGTTTCTTTCTAATCTCACTTGATGAACTAGAAGTAGAAAGAGTATTCTTTAATACAAACGAGTATCGCTCATTTTGGCCTTTTTCGCTGAAACTGATGCTGCATGAACAAGGAGACTTGTATTATTTTCTTCATTATCTGCCAGTTCCTTTGCCATTTTTCTTTTTAGCCGTGATCCTGCATCACTGTAAGACAGTCGTGGTCGTCCCATTTGATTTTCAGAAGCAACTTGGTCGTTGATTTTCTCCACGACAACAGTCATGCTTGACAAAAGCCAACTGGAATGTTTCCTTTTAAATGTCGTAATTGTACGATTACATTTAGGTAGATTTTTCAGAATATAAAGGTGAAAACTCCTTATTTTCTTAGTGATTTCGGCCTTTAAGTCAACTGATACATCATTTAAATGAAATTTATCAACAATCCAGTCAAATAACGCTTTTTCATTTCGGTTTTCGTTGATCCACACATCCAGTAGGGCAGAATGGCTTACCTCAAACTTGGCTAAAAATGCAAAATATGTGCGAATGGGCAAAAATGGGCAAAAAATGTTAGCAACAAGTTTAAAAACACAGTTTAGAGTAAACATTTGCATAATTACTTTTTGGCACAAATTGGCAGAAATTAGTTTTTTACTCCACGATACACGAATACTTCGGTTAGATTTTTTCTAAAATAAGACATATCAAAGACAATCCACAACTAAAAAATATAACTCATAATTCGAAAACATTTAATAACAATTATATTTGGCATACCTTGACCTTTATTTTCCATTTTGCCAAAAAAGATTTGAATACCTGGTGTTGCTACAGCAAAAGCGCAAAGTTGAGTAAAAGACTCCCACCAATTTTGACAAAACAAACAGCTAACCAGACAGCTGACTTTGTTAGCGCTGCAAAAATGCAGCGTTGCCACTGAAATGTTTTTATTTGCGAATTCGATGTACCCAATGTATGCCCTTTCAAAATATTCAGTTAAATTCAAAATATATTTTACAAAAATTTACGACTTTATGCCAAAAAAAACTGAATCTGGCCCTATGTGCACTGGAGTGGAGGGTATAAAAATAGCAAAACTTAAAAAGATAAGAAATTTCAAAGGTTAATAAGTGATATGTTACCAAAAACTAAAAAAACTTAGCAGCCTGCAGTAACTGGATATTTATTAAAATTTAAAAACAAATGCTAAAAGACAGCTATAATGTTGTCAAATGGAGGCGACGTATGTACTTTTTAGAAAATGTTTAATTTATAGCAGATTCAACAGCTTTGCGTAATTTAGTTTATCAATTCTTCAAAATTTTCTCAACATTTTTGGTTTCTTTTAAACAAATATTCTCTGTGTAACTATTAAAAAAAATATATATGAATTTCAAAAGGCAATGCGGCATAGACCTGCTTTGTTCAAAAGCTTTCATAAGACTGAATGAAATTGTTGTTTAGTTTTACTCTTTGATGAGTATTTTTGTTTTCGTTCGGCTGTATATATATAAGAAGGCGAGCACCAGTGTGTTTGGTACGGCCTTCACTGGTCTACAGACATACGGTTGATAAACAGAAACGATTAAAACAAAAGTTAGTTGACATTTACACAGTGTGAAGAGAAGTTGTAACTCAAACAAATTAAACATTTGTTTTAAAGTAAATATAATTTTTAAATGTTTTTAATGTTTTTTGTTAATCATTAATTCAAATTATTTGTGTTTTTGTTTTTATTTATCAGATAATCCCTGATGATGATCAACAAAGTTGATGGAAATATATCTGAGAAAATGTTGTTATAAATATTGTTTAAAAATTAAAAAAACTTGTGTTTTATTTATTTTTAACAAAAATGTTCATATAGTAAAGAGAATGTTTAACAACCGATGACCTTAACCCGAACTATTATTTATCGCGCGATTTTTTCTAAAAAATTTTCATAATAGGACGGATAAATAATAGTAAAATAATAGTATAATAAATTATGGGTTAATTTCCCAAAAAATAAATAGAGCAAAATATTAATAAGGACATATTTAAAAAAAACTTCTCATGCATTTATTTCTTGGATCTTCACATAGTGAACTAGCAATAATTATTCAAATCTTAGAACTAATACTTAACTTACTAAATCAGGCCAGTGCAGAAAAAAATTCAATGTTTCTACATAAATTCGAAATAAATAAATATTCATTGGCTTAGATAACCTCAAGCATTTATTATAAGATCTGCAGTCTCTCTCCTTAGGCGTTGGTGAAGGCGATTGTTGAGAAGGTCACGTGCTAACAGATTCGGGTGAGTTTCTAGTTTTTTCAAGTAGCTTGACCGGTTTTTTATAATTTCGACTTTAACTAGGGGTACATTTAATTCTCTATGCAATTGTGAGTTTCTCACATACCATGGGACGCGGGTAATCAACTTTCGGATCTTATTTTGGCATCTTTGTATTTTCTCTATATTTGAAGCTGAAGCGGTTCCCCATTAAATACTTTAATGTTTATACAAAAAACAAGAAATGGTAATGCGCCAGAATATTTAGGTGAGCAAGAATTGTGTAGGAGATGTACAGCCGTATAGACTAAGAAATGCCGAAAATTTTAGAATACAACGAGTCGCCACAACGGCAATGCAGCGATCACTTTTCTACAAAGGACTTAAATTATATAACTTAATTCCAAATAATATAAAAAATTAGAGAAATGAATGTGTCTTTAGAAGAGAATGTGAAAAATTTATAAGAAATAATGTGTTTTTATAGCGCTAAAATTGAAAATTAAACTATTTATTAAATATGTTAACATTGTGAACATTAAAAGTATTAAAAATACTGATAAATAAAATTAATAAATAATTTCAAAAACATACATAGTTCATACAGCTTATGCTGCAACAGAGCTTATCCCATGGTTCGTACCAGGGATGTGTAACGTCTAGCATATGCGGACCTATGCAGGGTGGATTTATTTCTATTATTATTATTATATTATAACTGTATACCGTAGCACCAAATGGGTTTCATGATTGAATTATATATCAATAACTTGCAATCAAGACTTAGCTTTGAATTTCTGCCAATTAGCCACGTAAGTTGAACTAATTTTAATTTTATTTGTGTTAATTTTCTAATTGTATTTTTACCACTTTTTCTAAAATCTTTTCACACGTTTTTAATGTATTTATCGGACGATATTCTTCACATTTCATTGTGTTTGCTATCTTCTCAATTGGTGTTATCATTGTTTCCCTTTCCGGAAACTCTCCATATTTTAATGAATTATTTATTATACTTAACAAAATATTTCCCGTTATGTTCCAATTATCAATTATAATTTTTCTCGATATTTTGTTATAGTCTGGTCCATTATTTAGTTGCATTATTATGGCCTTAAGTTCTAAGTTCGTTATTGCGCGAAATTTGAATTTGTGTGTTATTGGTTTTATGTTGTTAACGTATTGCACTTTCTCAATCGATTCTCTTATTGATCTAATACTACTGACAAAATAATTGTTAAAATGCCTAGCTCTTTGATTGTTATCATATTCTATATGGTTAAATATCACATTTTTATCACAGGTTGTTTCTTTTTAAATACTAGGTTTTTTATTTCTTTCCACATTTGTTTTTGATCTTTTGCATTATTTATTTTATTCTTTATGTATTTGTTTTTCTCATTTTCAATTTTTACTTTATATAAATTTCTTATCGATCTATAATTTGACCAAGCTTCGTCAGTGTTCTCATACCTTGCGATTTGCTGTTTTATAATTTCTCTTTTTAATACACGAAGTTCATTATTAAACCACTTATTTACCCATTTCTATGTTGTATTTTTTTATTTATTTATTTGTTAGCCTGTGTAACAAGACTGAAGTCTTAAAACAACACAGGGGTACATTAAGGACAGATGTGATAATTTGACATTGCTTTTGATGAAAATAATAACGAAACTGGTAATAAGATTCTAAGAAGAAATTAATACATTAAAATAATAAAAATTAAAAAAAAAAAATAATTAATTTAAAAATTAAGAATTAAAAACTAAAAATTAAAAATCAAAAATTAAACAATTAAAAATCAAAAATTAAAAAGTAAAAGTTAAAGATTATAAATTAAAAATAAAAATAAAAATTTAAAAACAAAAATTAAAAATTAATAATTAAGAATTAAAAATAAAAAATATAATGTAAAATGCATTAATTAAATTTTATATCAATAAGTTTAGTTAAACAAAAACAGTATTGAAATTTTAAATAATAATAATAAATATTTTAATAATACAAAAAAATAGAAAAAAAAAGAAAAACAATACATATATAACTTTTACGATTATAGCTCAAATAATTTTTTTTTAAAAAAACGTGCGTTGCTTATATCTTTAATGTTTACTGGTAGCATGTTCCAAAGACGAATAGCATTAATATAAAATTGCCATTCTGATATTAATCTATGATGCCTGATTTGAATTATATTTTTGGTTCTATTAAATCTACTGAATTTTAATCTACTAAATAGATAGTCAGGCTCACGAGCGATAATAATTTTATGTAAAAAGATTAAAATACGTATTTTAAATAAGTCCTCGAATTGTACACCATATAGTTTCTTCGAATACGATGAAATGCTGTCAAATCTCCGCAATCCAAATACATATCTAGTAATGTTATTGTAAACAACGTTTAATCTTCGTTTACTTTCTGAGTCACAACAGGAGAAAATCTCACATCTATACATCAGAATCGGTAACAAATATGTTTTCGCGAGTAAAATTCTAATTTTTATAGGTGTAAAGCATTGTGTGGGCCAGAGTGTTCTAAGCATGGAATAAGTTCTGGCACATGCTGCATTTACATGATCAGACCAAGTAAGCGTATTATTGAAGATAACTCCTAAATTCTTTGCGCTTTCAACAATTTCAATCGGCTGATTATTTATAAGTATGTTTGGCCTAATTATAATTTTGCTAGTCCTTTTGCGTATAACAATACATTTAGATTTTCGTGGATTTAAACTTAATCCATTTGCTGAGGCCCAAAGAAAAACTCTGTTAAGATCCTCATTCAATTTTCTGATACAGTCCTCAACACCTTCATTTCTGTTGCTTATATATAATTGTGCATCGTCAGCATACAAGCGAATCTTACTATGCAACAACTGCTTGGGAAGATCATTAGAGTAAATTGAAAAAAGAAGAGGTCCAAGAATTGACCCTTGCGGAACTCCTCGTTTTACATAAAGTAAATTTGACATTCCAGACTGGGTTTCCACACACTGCATTCTGTTTTTAAGATAAGATGACATTAAACTGAAGAAAAATTCATCATGTTCTGTAATTTCTGAATTAATATGTTGTGGTTTACAGTGTCAAATGCTTTGGAATGGTCCAACAATACTAACATGGTAAAAAAAACCATCATCAACTTCTTTTCTTAAATCTTTGGATACATCAGTAAGAGCAGAGATACAGCTATGCCCTACCCGAAAACCAGATTGTCTGTTAGTAAGTAGCCGATTATCATTAACGTATGAAGTAATTTGATTATGTAGTATTTTTTCCAATGCCTTAGAGAGGAATGGTGGGATTGCTATGGGTCGATATTCAGTGGGTGATTTTGGTATTGGCAAAATTTTAGCTTCTTTCCATCGTGAAGGAAAAGTGCTGGTAGTAATAATGTTATTAAAAATATAAGTAATTTGAGGCAAAAGTGACGGAAGTATCATCTTCAAAAACTTTGGATTTATACCATCAATGCCTGTAGCATTGGATTTTATGGATATGCAACTTCTATATACATCGTTCTGTGTGACACAGTTAAAAGAAAAAAGGCGTGTTGGGAGAGAATTCACGTGTATTGTCCTCTTATTAGTAAATTTTTTGATCACTTCTTCAAGAGATTTATCCAGCACTACTGCGTTTTCATTTACACCATTATCTATGTTATAATTTAATATTGAATATAATTGTCTGTTGAATAAATTCTTATTATATTTAAATATATCTTGAGTCTTAATGTTTGTTTCCTTTTGACTAATGTTTTTATTTTCAATATTTATGTAGAAAGATTCGTGATCTGCTATATTATTATTGCAAATATTTTCTACCGTCACATTATGGCTATTTGTTATAACATAATCAATTATAGTATTGGAATATTTTGTTACCCGTGTAAAATTGTTTACGATTTGTTTCAATCCATTATCGTTTTAACTGCTTTCAATTCTATTCTTATAAAAAACATTTTGCGACCAATCTGTCTCCACATATTATTATATCATAGTTGTTATCACAGATTTCATCTAATATTTCATCAAAAACTTCGCAAAATTCGGCCTCCGTACTGCTCGGTGATCTATATACTGCTGCAACGAACATACGTGTGTTATCATATTCTGCTAAGCAGACTAATATCCAATACTTGCAACTTTCAACTTTCTCGAATATTTTAGTCATTCTCCATGATCTTTTAAAGTATATAATAACACCTCCAGTCCGTGAAGAGTTAGACAATGACGCTATGTGGTCAAAGTCTGGTATCATTATTTCACCGTCTTCAATATCCTTGGTTAAATGCGTCTCCGATAAAATAATAAATTCGAGGTTTTCCGTTGCAGAAATTACTTCCACCTGATTAAAATTATTAATTAAGCCTTGTACGTTTGTGTATAGTGTTTGTGTTTATTCGGATTTGAGGGCATGTTTCTCTTCTGAGCGTAAAAGTAACGTGGATACATTTTTGTTCATTTATTCTTATTTTCCACCTGTGTAACCAGTACTCCAATTGAAAAACATGTCGTTGTAAAAGTGTAGATGCTGTTGAGGGGTCCTAATGAATACTCAAAATTGCCGTGTCATCTGCAAAGGTTGAAGTAGTCGCGTTTTCATTAGTTGGCATGTCCGCTGTATAAAGGATGTATAGGAGCGGACCAGGATTACTGCCCTGTGGAACACCAGCTTTTATATCCTGAGGGGGGCTTGTAAAGTTGCTCTCCTTTATTGAGAATTTCCTATTATATAGCTTTCCATTAGTTTATGATCGTTTGTGGCAGCTACGTTTTAATTTTATATAGTAGACCCTCGCGCCAAACCTTATCGAAAGCTTGTGAAACGTCAATAAAGAGAGCAGAGCAGTACTTTTTTTCTTCAAAGGCTTTTCTCATAGCGCTTACTAACCTATGGACTTGCTCAATGGTGCTGTGTCTTCGCCTAAATCTACGGCTACAGTAAGCTTATTTACTAGTATTTTCTCGAACAATTTTGACAGATTTGACAACAAACTGATTGGCCTGTACGAATCGACCTTTGTGTGATCTTTACCTGGCTTGGGTACCATGGTAACGAGCGAAACCTTCCATTCTGAGGGATAATATTCAAGGCGTAATATAGCGTTAAATATAAAAAGAATTATTAGGTCTGTCTGCGTACTTTTCCAGTAGCAAATACTCAGTAACTTTTTTTGGGAGAGTAAGAATAATTTTACTCGGTTGAAAATATCTCAAAAAGTATGCAGACAGCATCCAGTGAAATCTTGCAAGAAAACAGCTGATCGGTGTGTAAACAATTGAAATAACAAAGCAAAAGAATTCTAGCATATGTGTACGCAAAAGTGACTTCTCGCGGTAATTAAAAAAAAAATAATTAAAGTGAAGCTTAAAAAGTGTTTAAATTAAAAAACTTGTTTATTACACTGTTATTAATTTGGTAAGTTCAATTTCTTCTTAGTTTTTAGTTTTATTTGTCGGGTTTTTTAAAAAATTTGTTTTGCTTACATTGCCTAACATAGTGCCAGCTTAATAATGGAAAAAAAGAATTTGCAAATGCCCAATACAGTGCCCTCCAACTGCTTGACGACGGAGAAAAATAATTTGGAAGTGAAGTGCTCGCCAGGAACGTTTAAAAGGGTTCAAGATGGCAAGTATAACGAAATTACAACTTAAGTATTTGAAAATATATTTTATGCTTACAGACGAAGAATATAGACAAGCTGTGGTAGCCCAAATGGCGGGCATGGAAGAGTACAACGAAATAATATTTTCACCAAACAATGACAGTGAGATGGACTCTCAAAAAACAATTTGGCTGTATTCATCCACCAAATTGTTAATTAGTTTGGTAAAGGAGATGCTTCCAAAAGTGGGTAAGTCACAGCACTTAAAAAACAAACGGCAAATGTGGGTGGCCATTGCTGCAAAGCTTTGTGCTAATGGTGACAATTTCAACGCCTCCCAGGTGGAGGGCAGATATTTTGGAGCGCCAATATAAAAGGGCGCAGCTTAACAACAAGAAAACTGGAAGAAGTAGGCAATCGTGCCCTTACCAAAGGTAAATAAAGATTAGTAAATATTTGATGATTATGTTAGTTATTTTGTTTGCATTTTTGTAGCGAATTGGATGACCTGCTTCGGGAGAAAAGATCGGCGAATCCTGAATACGTTTTGGATAGTGAAACGGAGGTCAACTCAAATAACTGCAGCGTATCTGAACGCCCGAATTAAACGCAAGGTGGTTATTTATTATTTCATTATTTATTTTTCATTTACTTATGTATGTATATTTTACATTTGCATTTACAGAAAATCTGGATATGACGGCTTCATGCTCTAAGCGAAGGAAAACGTCTTTACAAGAGTACGTGGAAAATGCAGAGAGACATGCGAAGAAGAAGGAAGCTAATGAAGAGAAGCTCTACAAACTATTAGAAGCTAATGTAGAGGAGCAGAGGAAGGAAAGGGCAGAAAGGAAAGAATGGGCAGAGAGAAAGGAAGCAAATGATGCCAGAAAAATAGCGTTATTGGAATCATCATCATTTTGTTGTTTCTGTTTAATGAATTTAAGTGAATTATTTTATTTTACTTTTTTTTCTTTACAGTGACTAATAAAATCGAAATAAACATAATGCCTAAATGGCACTGAAGCCAATTAAAAATTAAAAATATAAAATATTCTTTAAAAATAATGAAATGAATTATTAATTATTATCTGTCAGAATTTGCATTGCTTGGCAAATTTCATCTCGCACAGTGTTTCCTCGAGAAACCTTTTCATGATCAGGATATTCTTCATCATCCTCTGGTGATATCTCGGATGTAAAGCTTAGGTCATCTTCATTTGCAATGTTGTGTAAAACACAACACGCTCTAATAAAGTGGCATAATTTTTTAATTCCTCGTAATTTGCAGTAGTACAACTGCCTAAACCTCTGTTTTAAAATACCGAACGTATGTTCGATACGGACACGACCAGAGCTTAATTTTATATTAAACTGTATCTGAGCTCTTGTTAGATGTCCGTTATCTTTGTATGGAGTTATCAGATATTTATTGCATGGATAAGCAGAATCCCCCAGTAAATAATAATCTGAAAGCATAAAAAAGTTGAAATAATATTGCTTAAACTTTTATAATAAACTTTTATAATCACTTTTACCTCTACAATACGATGGTAGCTTTTCATAGATAGGTGAGTTCTTCAACACCCAACTGTCGTGACACGACCCAGGGTATCCAACAAAAATGTTTATAAATTTTCTGTTTTCGTCACAGATTCCTTGCATACAAATTGCTGTATTGCCTTTCCGGTCGATATAGTCATCTTTAGAAGTAGACGGAGGATCGATGACTATGTGCGTACCATCAATGCATCCTAAATGAAGATATTGTTTAGTATATTCATTATTTTTGGTTATGTGTATATCAGTCATGACACCTACCTATAGCCTTTGGAAATAAACATTTATTCGCGAAAAATTGACTTGACATTTCCTTTTTTTGTTCGCTTGGCCACCGTATGACTTCCGGACTAAGTGAACTTAGAAACATTGATACTCTTTCTATTATTGCACCTACTGAAAATAGACTCATGTCAAAGCGATCTGATACATCTCTAAAGCTGCATGCCTCGTGCCCAGCAAACCATAAAAATACCAACATGTGAGCACTTTCGGGTAGCCTTTTGTCGCAACGCATTTTTTTAAACGTTTCCCAGTTTGAAAACCGATCGCATAGGTTTTCAAACAGTTGCATCGATATCCGGAAATGTCTTCGAAATTCCTCTTCGCTGTAGTTGGGCACTATTTCTTACATATACAGCTTTACAGAATTTCTTTATTTTGGCTTCATAAGAAAATGCTTTAGACGGGAATATATATCATTGCCTCTGTATCCATTTAGTAGTATACTTAAAATTGTCTCTGAATCATCTTCTTCACCTTCACTCTCGGACGACGAAGAATCCAGCACCATCATTGCAGTAACTATTATGTGCTTCCTCATGTCACTGTTTCCATGACGAACGCACTGTTTCTTTGGAGGATTCTAGCATCGAAAATAAAGTACTGTTAATAATACTTTGATTACACTAACATATAACACAATTCCAAATACTCGCCTCTTCAATTGCAAAAAATCAACACAATTCTAACTACTTACCTCTGCCATTGTTAAATTTCAATTTTTATTTTCATTTCACAAAAATTATTTCATTCAAACAGTAAATAAAAACAGCTGTTCAAACTAGTTGCAAAATCTTGCAAGCAGAAATTTCTCCAGCAACATTTTGCAAGTTCTCTAACTTCCAACTGTCAAAAAATTATCTTTTTGGCTCTCTCGCTGCAAGAGATTTGGAGTACGCAGACAACATTTTGCAAGATTTTGCAACATTTTGCACAAAATGATGCGAAATATGTGTACGCAGACAGACCTATTCTCAATGCTATTCTGGGTAACTGCAAGAGCATTTTATTACTGATCCCGTCGATGCCCGATGCTTTTTTAGAGTTATTACCAAAAAAACCGCAGAAGAAATTAAAAACTTATATGGATATGTAAATGAATTTAAATACAACAACAATGAAATATGCAAATCATTAGAAGAAAAAAATGTCAACATGTGTAATGAAATTAAAAAAGTGATCAAAGAGACAAGTCAAAAACAAACAAAAATGTCATACTCAGAGACAGTTAAAAACAAAATAGTGTTGCCAGATGTTAATAAACAATTGCCAGTAAGAGTTAAACCAAAAGCAAAACAAGGAGTGGATAAAACTAAAGAGGAATTAAATAATAAAGTTGCCCCGGTAAATTTAAAAATAACAAATGTAGAATTCCGAAGAAACGGAGCAGTGGTAATCCAATCCGAAAATGTTGAAGAACGCGAAAAAATAGAAAGTGCTACAGAAAATGAACTAAATGAGGGCTATGAAATTATGGGTCCCAACCCAGTACAATTAAGAATAAAAATAACTGGTATGACTTTTAACTATACGGAAGCTGAAATAATTGAAAAATTACAAAAGCAAAATCCAACGATTAGAAATGGTGAATTTAAAATTATACACAAATATGAATATAAAAGAAACAATAAAGCAATATATACGGCCAAATTAACAGTGGATGAAAAAACATATACCAAAGTGATCACAGAGAAAATAGTTAATCTATGAAGCATATATATGCAAGAAGCATATATAATAGAGGATGTGCAAACCATGATTTTGTGACATGAACAAGAGGGAAGAGATGGGAACCAACATCGGACAGAGAATTGTGACTTAGAAAAATGAATCTGGAAGCAAATTGTATGACATACATTGTTTGTGTCACAAGGTTAAGATAAAAATTTTAAAGATAATTGATATATGGAAGATCATTTGAAAAACAACAATATGTCGTTTGAGACATACAATATAAATATAAATTCTATATAGGAAAAAATTTGAATTTTTAAACATTTCATCGATTTAAGTTTTTTTTTTTTTTTTTTTTTGCCAATTTTCATGTTACATTTCTATTAACACGAAAACATGCTTCAAATAAAAGTCTCAACTATAATAACAATTTCAAATATAAATAAAGAAAGAAAAGTTTATATTTTTTTCAAAAAGTTTTATTTAGCAAAAAAATTAAAATAAATAATTCGTAAAAACAATTCATAAAAAAAAAAAATAATTAATTTGCTTAATGTAAAAAATAGAAAAAACAAAATTTGAAAAAAAAAAATTAAAATAAAAAATTAACACATTAAATTCATTCAAAATAAAAAAAATAGAAAAATCAAAATTTGCAAAAAAAAAAAATTAAAAAGTAAAAAAAAAAAACATTAAATATGTTAGTTTCCCCATCAGTCTATCGAACATCATGTCGTTCATCCGCTTCTCCGCAAGCAGATTCTGTTCTGGTGTCATTTTTCGAAGCTTAGATGCTACGGTGACCCCGTAGAAATCAAAATCGTCCATTCTTAATTGTAATTTTTTCCAGTTTTGTGAAGAAAATCCAATGCGGTAGATGTTTAGGAATGGCAAAAGGACCATCAACAGCAGCGACAACATTCGTACAGAACAGGGCCCATAACGTGGATAAAATTGTAGTAGCATCTAAGTATTATTCAGATATATCTACAAAGTTCTCCTCTATTCACACGAACTTCTTCATGAAAATTACCACAACATAAGCTTACGACATAGTATAATAAATGAAATCCATCGTATCCATCGAAGGAATTCTCTGGATGGTTCGATGAAACCGATCCCTGCAGATAACATGGGAAAGCAGTTTTAGATTTTTATGTAACTGTTTTGTTATATAAAAACTCTAAAACATTAGTAAATTCCTTGATTGTTAATAAGAGGCAACAAATGAAGGAAAATAAAAAATATAACAAATTGAACAATTAAAATAAGTGTTTCTTTTCACGACAATAACATAAATTTTTATGTTAACTTCTTTTTCCTTTTCAATGCAATTATGTATTAAGTGTTATGTATTTAAGTTTATTAAATTGTTAATTTTTTTTTATTCTTATTATTTATTGTTCTTAAGTATTTTCCAATGACAATGACATAATCTTTTATGTCAACTAATGTATTATTAAATTATTAAATGAAAGACAATAACATTTTAAATTAAAAGCAAATTTAATTATGTTTATTTTAAAGACAATAACATACATTTTTATTAAACAATTATATATCAACTATTTATTAATAAAATTTTTAGTTTTCTTTTTTTCATTTATTAGCTCCTCAAACAAATTCAAGAAGAGATTTTATTGTTATTGCTTCTTTTTTTAAATATAAAATCAATTATGATTATTATAAATCAAATTAATCAAAAACATCAAATTTTTAAATATAAATGAAAAATTTCACAATACATAAGTCATAACAACACAGAGTTAAGCAAATACATAAATTGCTATGATTAAAATATAAATTTAAATTATCTTAAAATTTTTATCTTAACCTTGTGACACAAACAATGTATGTCACACAATTTGCTTCCAGATTCATTTTGCTATGTCGCAATTCTCTGTCCGATGTTGGTTCCCATCTCATCCACTCTTGCGTTGTCAGTTTTCTTGTCACAAAATCATGGTTTGCACATCCTCTATTATATATGATTCTTGATATTGTCTGGAAGGAAGTACTGTAAAATGATTTTATGTAATAATTACACCCTCTCATACATAGTCTATCCTGATGCTGCGGATCAGCACGGGTCCTCGAGGAGTTTTCCATGCTAAAGTGCAAGTGGACGGAAAAAGTGCGGAAAGACGGACAAATAAATTGCAAATTTTAAAAAACCCCGGCTCAAAAAAGGGAAAAAATAAAGCGATTCGCAAAAAAACTTAAAGATTTTTTCACAAAAAAGCATGAAATAAATTAAGGGCCCCGCAAGTTTTAAAACGCCTCCCAAAAAAAAAATCAAAAATTATTAAAAACTATATATATCAAATATATATAAAAAAAAAAAAATATTAAATAAAAACAAATTGAAAAATAAAAAAAAATTGTAAAAATAAAAACATTTCAAGTTTTAATTAAAAACCCACAAAATAATTATAAAAATTAATATAATATAATGCTGCGGAGTAGCACGGGTCCTCTAGTTTTAGATTATAAATACTGGATTTTGGTTTGCTCGGCTGAATATGATAATATTCGGATGATAATTGCTGCAGTATACAGATCACCAAGTTGTAAGAAATCGGAATTTTGGGAAATATTTGAAAATATGATAGCTGTGATATTATAATTAGTGGAAACTTTAACGTAGACGGGATGAACAATATTTTTTATAAAAACAAAATAGAAGGTAATTTAAATGATCATGTTTTGAAATAAATCGTTAATAATTTTACACGTATAACAAGTGATACAATGTAATGGTGCGGCGTTGGTGGAAGATCCGCTTCCGTTTCCCTGAGCCTTTGCTGGTCGCACGTGCTTGCGAAGGGGCCTAGCTCGCCGGATGGGTGGGGTCTTGCTCAGGCCCAGGGAAACCGCACTACAGATTTTCACGTGCGATTTACACAAAAAAACTGTCAAAACACGGACGCTAAATGGATGGATGGCCATACTTACCTTGGGATTGGGGACGAGGTGTTCTGCCCCCTTTTTGCCCTCCCTACCATGTTACCTCGACTCCATCTCAATTGGAGGTAACCCACTGCAATGAAAAGATTTTGGTTTGGTTTGGTTTTCTACCTTGGGTTTAACAAAAAGGGTCCTTTATTTAACCTTCATTTTAAGGTCATAATGTTAAATTAGTTTAGCAAAAATTTTAATTTTAGAAACATTTTAAATTTTTTTTTTAAACCAAGTTTTTTATTTGGAAAATTTTTAATTTGCCCTGTGGAACACCAGCTTTTATATCCTGAGGGGGGCTTGTAAAGTTGCTCTCCTTTATTGAGAATTTCCTATTATATAGCTTTCCATTAGTTTATGATCGTTTGTGGCAGCTACGTTTTAATTTTATATAGTAGACCCTCGCGCCAAACCTTATCGAAAGCTTGTGAAACGTCAATAAAGAGAGCAGAGCAGTACTTTTTTTCTTCAAAGGCTTTTCTCATAGCGCTTACTAACCTATGGACTTGCTCAATGGTGCTGTGTCTTCGCCTAAATCTACGGCTACAGTAAGCTTATTTACTAGTATTTTCTCGAACAATTTTGACAGATTTGACAACAAACTGATTGGCCTGTACGAATCGACCTTTGTGTGATCTTTACCTGGCTTGGGTACCATGGTAACGAGCGAAACCTTCCATTCTGAGGGATAATATTCAAGGCGTAATATAGCGTTAAATATAAAAAGAATTATTAGGTCTGTCTGCGTACTTTTCCAGTAGCAAATACTCAGTAACTTTTTTTGGGAGAGTAAGAATAATTTTACTCGGTTGAAAATATCTCAAAAAGTATGCAGACAGCATCCAGTGAAATCTTGCAAGAAAACAGCTGATCGGTGTGTAAACAATTGAAATAACAAAGCAAAAGAATTCTAGCATATGTGTACGCAAAAGTGACTTCTCGCGGTAATTAAAAAAAAAATAATTAAAGTGAAGCTTAAAAAGTGTTTAAATTAAAAAACTTGTTTATTACACTGTTATTAATTTGGTAAGTTCAATTTCTTCTTAGTTTTTAGTTTTATTTGTCGGGTTTTTTAAAAAATTTGTTTTGCTTACATTGCCTAACATAGTGCCAGCTTAATAATGGAAAAAAAGAATTTGCAAATGCCCAATACAGTGCCCTCCAACTGCTTGACGACGGAGAAAAATAATTTGGAAGTGAAGTGCTCGCCAGGAACGTTTAAAAGGGTTCAAGGTGGCAAGTATAACGAAATTACAACTTAAGTATTTGAAAATATATTTTATGCTTACAGACGAGGAATATAGACAAGCTGTGGTAGCCCAAATGGCGGGCATGGAAGAGTACAACGAAATAATATTTTCACCAAACAATGACAGTGAGATGGACGCTCAAAAAACAATTTGGCTGGATTCATCCACCAAATTGTTAATTAGTTTGGTAAAGGAGATGCTTCCAAAAGTGGGTAAGTCACAGCACTTAAAAAACAAACGGCAAATGTGGGTGGCCATTGCTGCAAAGCTTTGTGCTAATGGTGACAATTTCAACGCCTCCCAGGTGGAGGGCAGATATTTTGGAGCGCCAATATAAAAGGGCGCAGCTTAACAACAAGAAAACTGGAAGAAGTAGGCAATCGTGCCCTTACCAAAGGTAAATAAAGATTAGTAAATATTTGATGATTATGTTAGTTATTTTGTTTGCATTTTTGTAGCGAATTGGATGACCTGCTTCGGGAGAAAAGATCGGTGAATCCTGAATACGTTTTGGATAGTGAAACGGAGGTCAACTCAAATAACTGCAGCGTATCTGAACGCCCGAATTAAACGCAAGGTGGTTATTTATTATTTCATTATTTATTTTTCATTTACTTATGTATGTATATTTTACATTTGCATTTACAGAAAATCTGGATATGACGGCTTCATGCTCTAAGCGAAGGAAAACGTCTTTACAAGAGTACGTGGAAAATGCAGAGAGACATGCGAAGAAGAAGGAAGCTAATGAAGAGAAGCTCTACAAACTATTAGAAGCTAATGTAGAGGAGCAGAGGAAGGAAAGGGCAGAAAGGAAAGAATGGGCAGAGAGAAAGGAAGCAAATGATGCCAGAAAAATAGCGTTATTGGAATCATCATCATTTTGTTGTTTCTGTTTAATGAATTTAAGTGAATTATTTTATTTTACTTTTTTTTCTTTACAGTGACTAATAAAATCGAAATAAACATAATGCCTAAATGGCACTGAAGCCAATTAAAAATTAAAAATATAAAATATTCTTTAAAAATAATGAAATGAATTATTAATTATTATCTGTCAGAATTTGCATTGCTTGGCAAATTTCATCTCGCACAGTGTTTCCTCGAGAAACCTTTTCATGATCAGGATATTCTTCATCATCCTCTGGTGATATCTCGGATGTAAAGCTTAGGTCATCTTCATTTGCAATGTTGTGTAAAACACAACACGCTCTAATAAAGTGGCATAATTTTTTAATTCCTCGTAATTTGCAGTAGTACAACTGCCTAAACCTCTGTTTTAAAATACCGAACGTATGTTCGATACGGACACGACCAGAGCTTAATTTTATATTAAACTGTATCTGAGCTCTTGTTAGATGTCCGTTATCTTTGTATGGAGTTATCAGATATTTATTGCATGGATAAGCAGAATCCCCCAGTAAATAATAATCTGAAAGCATAAAAAAGTTGAAATAATATTGCTTAAACTTTTATAATAAACTTTTATAATCACTTTTACCTCTACAATACGATGGTAGCTTTTCATAGATAGGTGAGTTCTTCAACACCCAACTGTCGTGACACGACCCAGGGTATCCAACAAAAATGTTTATAAATTTTCTGTTTTCGTCACAGATTCCTTGCATACAAATTGCTGTATTGCCTTTCCGGTCGATATAGTCATCTTTAGAAGTAGACGGAGGATCGATGACTATGTGCGTACCATCAATGCATCCTAAATGAAGATATTGTTTAGTATATTCATTATTTTTGGTTATGTGTATATCAGTCATGACACCTACCTATAGCCTTTGGAAATAAACATTTATTCGCGAAAAATTGACTTGACATTTCCTTTTTTTGTTCGCTTGGCCACCGTATGACTTCCGGACTAAGTGAACTTAGAAACATTGATACTCTTTCTATTATTGCACCTACTGAAAATAGACTCATGTCAAAGCGATCTGATACATCTCTAAAGCTGCATGCCTCGTGCCCAGCAAACCATAAAAATACCAACATGTGAGCACTTTCGGGTGGCCTTTTGTCGCAACGCATTTTTTTAAACGTTTCCCAGTTTGAAAACCGATCGCATAGGTTTTCAAACAGTTGCATCGATATCCGGAAATGTCTTCGAAATTCCTCTTCGCTGTAGTTGGGCACTATTTCTTACATATACAGCTTTACAGAATTTCTTTATTTTGGCTTCATAAGAAAATGCTTTAGACGGGAATATATATCATTGCCTCTGTATCCATTTAGTAGTATACTTAAAATTGTCTCTGAATCATCTTCTTCACCTTCACTCTCGGACGACGAAGAATCCAGCACCATCATTGCAGTAACTATTATGTGCTTCCTCATGTCACTGTTTCCATGACGAACGCACTGTTTCTTTGGAGGATTCTAGCATCGAAAATAAAGTACTGTTAATAATACTTTGATTACACTAACATATAACACAATTCCAAATACTCGCCTCTTCAATTGCAAAAAATCAACACAATTCTAACTACTTACCTCTGCCATTGTTAAATTTCAATTTTTATTTTCATTTCACAAAAATTATTTCATTCAAACAGTAAATAAAAACAGCTGTTCAAACTAGTTGCAAAATCTTGCAAGCAGAAATTTCTCCAGCAACATTTTGCAAGTTCTCTAACTTCCAACTGTCAAAAAATTATCTTTTTGGCTCTCTCGCTGCAAGAGATTTGGAGTACGCAGACAACATTTTGCAAGATTTTGCAACATTTTGCACAAAATGATGCGAAATATGTGTACGCAGACAGACCTATTCTCAATGCTATTCTGGGTAACTGCAAGAGCATTTTATTACTGATCCCGTCGATGCCCGATGCTTTTTTAGAGTTATTACCAAAAAAAACCGCAGAAGAAATTAAAAACTTATATGGATATGTAAATGAATTTAAATACAACAACAATGAAATATGCAAATCATTAGAAGAAAAAAATGTCAACATGTGTAATGAAATTAAAAAAGTGATCAAAGAGACAAGTCAAAAACAAACAAAAATGTCATACTCAGAGACAGTTAAAAACAAAATAGTGTTGCCAGATGTTAATAAACAATTGCCAGTAAGAGTTAAACCAAAAGCAAAACAAGGAGTGGATAAAACTAAAGAGGAATTAAATAATAAAGTTGCCCCGGTAAATTTAAAAATAACAAATGTAGAATTCCGAAGAAACGGAGCAGTGGTAATCCAATCCGAAAATGTTGAAGAACGCGAAAAAATAGAAAGTGCTACAGAAAATGAACTAAATGAGGGCTATGAAATTATGGGTCCCAACCCAGTACAATTAAGAATAAAAATAACTGGTATGACTTTTAACTATACGGAAGCTGAAATAATTGAAAAATTACAAAAGCAAAATCCAACGATTAGAAATGGTGAATTTAAAATTATACACAAATATGAATATAAAAGAAACAATAAAGCAATATATACGGCCAAATTAACAGTGGATGAAAAAACATATACCAAAGTGATCACAGAGAAAATAGTTAATCTATGAAGCATATATATGCAAGAAGCATATATAATAGAGGATGTGCAAACCATGATTTTGTGACATGAACAAGAGGGAAGAGATGGGAACCAACATCGGACAGAGAATTGTGACTTAGAAAAATGAATCTGGAAGCAAATTGTATGACATACATTGTTTGTGTCACAAGGTTAAGATAAAAATTTTAAAGATAATTGATATATGGAAGATCATTTGAAAAACAATATAAATATAAATTCTATATAGGAAAAAATTTGAAAGTTTCAATTTTTAAACATTTCATCGATTTAAGTTTTTTTTTTTTTTTTTTGCCAATTTTCATGTTACATTTCTATTAACACGAAAACATGCTTCAAATAAAAGTCTCAACTATAATAACAATTTCAAATATAAATAAAGAAAGAAAAGTTTATATTTTTTTCAAAAAGTTTTATTTAGCAAAAAAAATTAAAATAAATAATTCGTAAAAACAATTCATAAAAAAAAAAAATAATTAATTTGCTTAATGTAAAAAATAGAAAAAACAAAATTTGAAAAAAAAAAAATTAAAATAAAAAATTAACACATTAAATTCATTCAAATTAAAAAAATTAAAAAAACCAAAATTTGCAAAAAAAAAAAAAATTAAAAAGTAAAAAAAAAAAACATTAAATATGTTAGTTTCCCCATCAGTCTATCGAACATCATGTCGTTCATCCGCTTTTCCGCAAGCAGATTCTGTTCTGGTGTCATTTTTCGAAGCTTAGATGCTACGGTGACCCCGTAGAAATCAAAATCGTCCATTCTTAATTGTAATTTTTTCCAGTTTTGTGAAGAAAATCCAATGCGGTAGATGTTTAGGAATGGCAAAAGGACCATCAACAGCAGCGACAACATTCGTACAGAACAGGGCCCATAACGTGGATAAAATTGTAGTAGCATCTAAGTATTATTCAGATATATCTACAAAGTTCTCCTCTATTCACACGAACTTCTTCATGAAAATTACCACAACATAAGCTTACGACATAGTATAATAAATGAAATCCATCGTATCCATCGAAGGAATTCTCTGGATGGTTCGATGAAACCGATCCCTGCAGATAACATGGGAAAGCAGTTTTAGATTTTTATGTAACTGTTTTGTTATATAAAAACTCTAAAACATTAGTAAATTCCTTGATTGTTAATAAGAGGCAACAAATGAAGGAAAATAAAAAATATAACAAATTGAACAATTAAAATAAGTGTTTCTTTTCACGACAATTCCATTATAGCGTTATAAACGTCATCTTCTGAAACTTCTAGGATACCAATGTCTAGCATATCAAGTAAATTTGAGTATCTAGCTGCATGGATCGTTGAAGATTCAAAGTTTGAACTAAAATATTGTGCGAACATATTGGCGGCATCGTTCCCCGATTCAGAAACACGGCCCCCATACATAATCTTCGATGGAATATCCGAAACCTTTTTCTTCGATTTAACGAAAGACCAGAAAGATTTCGGATTACTTCTTATTTGCTCCTCTTTCTGCAAAATAAATTGTTTATACAAAAATATGTTTAAAAAATTAAATTCTCTTTGATAATAGATAAACTTATCATGGCTTTCTAGACTGCCATAATCAATATAATGTTTATGAAACTTATTACGGAGGTTTTTGAGTTTTTTAAGACCTGGAGTATACCAAGGTAGCTTATACGGTTTGGCTTTCTTTAAAGGAATATTTAAATTGCAAATTCCCAAAACAGTACTTAAAAATTCCTCATAACACGATGATGCTGATTTGCACGAAAATACCTGTCCCCAAACACCATCACTAAGTAAAGTATTTATCACATCAAAATTACATCGGTTAAAATTGAAATTAAAAGATACTGGACATTGAGAATATTTAAAAAAGCAATACGAATCTATTTCAAATAATAAAGCACTATGGTGTACATTAGGAGGAGAAATTGCCAGCAAACTCTCACATAGACAAAACTTACAATCATCTGGAACAAAAACCAGATCCAAAAAACGGTTTAAGCGGTTAGAATTATTATTAATTTGAACCAAATTTAAACTCAGCATACTATCAATGAAATTGATCTCCTTACATTTATTTATATTACTAGGTAATAACTCCATACTATCACAAATTTGTGACCAAAAAATTTCGCTAAGGTTGAAATCTCCTAAAACACAGATTCGAGAATTTTCGGCCAATTTCTCATCTAATGCAATGATATTTGAAATATGTGCCTCATACACTTCATCTGCACTTGCAGGTGGAATGTATGACACACAAACATAAAATAAAAAAGTAGGGTTATAGATTGATACAAACAGTTGATCGATTAAACCATCCTTATTATCGATGGCAATTGAGGATGACTTATATTCACGCTTGACTGCAACATCATCATTTCTATCCTTCCGATACACATTAAAAAGATTAAGATCAAAAAATTCAGCATCAGAAAATTCAGCATTTAACCATGTTTCCACCAACACAATTACATCATATTCACATTGAGAAGAAAAATCATGAACCATTTTGGACTTTGTACGCATTCCTGATAAATTCTGGTAGTAGATTTTAAAGCCAGATTTTCCACAAACTAATTCTGCCTTTCCGGCATTGGTTTTCTTGGAAAATTTAAAAAAGGACGCACTTTAATATCGGTTGGCCATATTTCAGCATTCACAACTTCATTAAAAAAGCATGGATATATGCCGAGTTTGAAATTATCTCGTCTAAGTTCATTTAAATCAATATCCTTTTTTACTAATTTAAAACATTCCATATGTTGTTTACTTATTTTAGTATGTTTTTCAACATATTGAATTATTTGTTCCGTTGAAACAGTAGGCTTAAACGAAGATATATGAATCCACTTTTTTTGTATAACAACATCGAGCTCATCAGAAGTGTTAACCCCAACTACTACAGGCCCCTTCTTACGTCTACGCTTCTGTACGTTCACCCAGCCAGATGTTTTTTGTAATGGTTGCATGTTGTCATCAAACATATTAGCATCGTTCTCTCTAACATTAGATGCAATTGTTGGAAAAGATGATATAGACGAAGCAGCAGACAAAAATTGAGTATTTTCTACATTTGATACAGCATTAACAGCTATCACACTTGCATTCACATCAGCAACAACAACATCATTATCAGTTTCATTAGGAATATGCAAATTAGTGTTATTGTTTTTTTTAGATTTTTGTTGAATTTTTGGCAGTTTAGCTAATTCTTTATTTTTTGCAAAGTCAACGAACTGTTGTTTTAACTCTCGCAGATCTTGATTTAAAGTTGAGTCAATCGTATGTTTAAGCTCTCTTATTTCATCATGTAAAGAAGAGATGTGAGACAGCAAGTTAAATGTAACACTCAAACAATTATTGCAATTAAAAACAATATTTTTGTTATTGTTAAACACTTCACATAATTTAACTTCAATCTTAGCACAAATTAGGTGATATTTTGCTCTACATAGATGACAAGCAACGAAGTCTTTCTTTAACGCGTCAAAACACTTCGCGCAGTGAGTATTTAACGGAGCATCCATAGTACACGACTGGATTGTTAAACAGTCAGATAACGACTTAATAATAATAATAATAATAATAATAATAATAATAATAATAATAATAATAATAATAATAATAATAATAATAATAATAATAATAATAATAATAATAATAATAATAATAATAATAATAATAATAATAATAATAATAATAATAATAATAATAATAATAATAATAATAATAATAATAATAATAATAATAATAATAATAATAATAATAATAATAATAATAATAATAATAATAATAATAATAATAATAATAATAATAATAATAATAATAATAATAATAATAATAATAATAATAATAATAATAATAATAATAATAATAATAATAATAATAATAATAATAATAATAATAATAATAATAATAATAATAATAATAATAATAATAATAATAATAATAATAATAATAATAATAATAATAATAATAATAATAATAATAATAATAATAATAATAATAATAATAATAATAATAATAATAATAATAATAATAATAATAATAATAATAATAATAATAATAATAATAATAATAATAATAATAATAATAATAATAATAATAATAATAATAATAATAATAATAATAATAATAATAATAATAATAATAATAATAATAATAATAATAATAATAATAATAATAATAATAATAATAATAATAATAATAATAATAATAATAATAATAATAATAATAATAATAATAATAATAATAATAATAATAATAATAATAATAATAATAATAATAATAATAATAATAATAATAATAATAATAATAATAATAATAATAATAATAATAATAATAATAATAATAATAATAATAATAATAATAATAATAATAATAATAATAATAATAATAATAATAATAATAATAATAATAATAATAATAATAATAATAATAATAATAATAATAATAATAATAATAATAATAATAATAATAATAATAATAATAATAATAATAATAATAATAATAATAATAATAATAATAATAATAATAATAATAATAATAATAATAATAATAATAATAATAATAATAATAATAATAATAATAATAATAATAATAATAATAATAATAATAATAATAATAATAATAATAATAATAATAATAATAATAATAATAATAATAATAATAATAATAATAATAATAATAATAATAATAATAATAATAATAATAATAATAATAATAATAATAATAATAATAATAATAATAATAATAATAATAATAATAATAATAATAATAATAATAATAATAATAATAATAATAATAATAATAATAATAATAATAATAATAATAATAATAATAATAATAATAATAATAATAATAATAATAATAATAATAATAATAATAATAATAATAATAATAATAATAATAATAATAATAATAATAATAATAATAATAATAATAATAATAATAATAATAATAATAATAATAATAATAATAATAATAATAATAATAATAATAATAATAATAATAATAATAATAATAATAATAATAATAATAATAATAATAATAATAATAATAATAATAATAATAATAATAATAATAATAATAATAATAATAATAATAATAATAATAATAATAATAATAATAATAATAATAATAATAATAATAATAATAATAATAATAATAATAATAATAATAATAATAATAATAATAATAATAATAATAATAATAATAATAATAATAATAATAATAATAATAATAATAATAATAATAATAATAATAATAATAATAATAATAATAATAATAATAATAATAATAATAATAATAATAATAATAATAATAATAATAATAATAATAATAATAATAATAATAATAATAATAATAATAATAATAATAATAATAATAATAATAATAATAATAATAATAATAATAATAATAATAATAATAATAATAATAATAATAATAATAATAATAATAATAATAATAATAATAATAATAATAATAATAATAATAATAATAATAATAATAATAATAATAATAATAATAATAATAATAATAATAATAATAATAATAATAATAATAATAATAATAATAATAATAATAATAATAATAATAATAATAATAATAATAATAATAATAATAATAATAATAATAATAATAATAATAATAATAATAATAATAATAATAATAATAATAATAATAATAATAATAATAATAATAATAATAATAATAATAATAATAATAATAATAATAATAATAATAATAATAATAATAATAATAATAATAATAATAATAATAATAATAATAATAATAATAATAATAATAATAATAATAATAATAATAATAATAATAATAATAATAATAATAATAATAATAATAATAATAATAATAATAATAATAATAATAATAATAATAATAATAATAATAATAATAATAATAATAATAATAATAATAATAATAATAATAATAATAATAATAATAATAATAATAATAATAATAATAATAATAATAATAATAATAATAATAATAATAATAATAATAATAATAATAATAATAATAATAATAATAATAATAATAATAATAATAATAATAATAATAATAATAATAATAATAATAATAATAATAATAATAATAATAATAATAATAATAATAATAATAATAATAATAATAATAATAATAATAATAATAATAATAATAATAATAATAATAATAATAATAATAATAATAATAATAATAATAATAATAATAATAATAATAATAATAATAATAATAATAATAATAATAATAATAATAATAATAATAATAATAATAATAATAATAATAATAATAATAATAATAATAATAATAATAATAATAATAATAATAATAATAATAATAATAATAATAATAATGTCTATTTTACGGGTTAGAGAAGGATGGAGAATTGGTCAACAACCTGGTATCAAGATATCTATGTGCACATAAAAAACCATACCTTTTCTTCACAACGTTATAAATTTATTAGTTCCTTTTTTTTTTTTTACTTAATATGTGTATGATATAATATTTCATATATTAACTTTAAAATTTCACTTATGTACTTTGTGTATTCACTGCTGTTGGGTTTTTTTTTTTGTTTTGATGTGTTCGCTCGAACCACTATTTGATGATTGTGTTTGTTGATGCTGTGATCGTTCGTTTTAGTAAAAAGATGGCAATTGAATTTTGAGGGGCATTAATTATCGGGTTGCCATTGTTCACTACGTGAACATCCTCCCGGCCTTGACATCTTGGTGGTGTAGGGTGTGTTAACGAGAGAACGATCCCATGATAAACCATCCCAAGGCCGAGTCCTGTGCTATTAATGAGGAGCCTTCTATATGGATCGTGTTGGACCTTAATAGAGTAGTGTAGAGGTCCCCACCAATTTCCACAACCACCGGCGAATTCGAATAAAATTCTGGATCAGCCAAGGATATGCGGCTAAACTTCTCCTTAATTTTCGCATTTAAAGGAGCATCGTACAGGCTTCTGGGTAACTCGTCGGTGGCTATCATACAAACGTCGAACCGTTCCGAGGATGAAGTGTTTGCTGCGATGACGACCTTCGAGTACACCCTGGAGTCTATCTTGAATGTAGCTAATCCAAGATCCTTGATAAGGGAGCTAGCTATCCGGGAAGTTGTGAGACTCGGATTCAGTACAACTCGGGGGTAGCGTGTACCGTTCTCCGATATCAATTGAATCACTGCTGTTGGTACCAGTGTTTTCGTCATCGGGGCGAGTGTGACTGAGGATGTCTGAGAGTTGGCTTGAACCGACGTGGTCAAGGTCGACGTGGTAATACGTTGCTTGGATGATGATGGACGTTCGGGAGCTATACCCTTCAAAATATTTTTGTGTCCGTGTAGAACCGTATGGTGTCTTGCGCGACATATGCGGCAGCGCTCCTTGTTGGCACATTGATCCAACAAGTGGTTTCTTGCCAGGCAGTTAAGGCAGTAGTGCAGCTTTACCACCGTTCTGTATTTTTCCGCCAAGTTCATCTGGTTAAACCGTTTGCAGCTGGCCAACTTGTGGTCAGCTTGGCAAATTCCGCAACCAAAATGACGTTTTGGCCGAGACCGTTGCGTATTGCTGTCGTTGCGGGAGTTATGGCCAGACCTTTTGCGGTTCTGTTGGCCCGAAGCCTGAGTTTTGCGACGGGTTTGGCGGTTGTGGTTTTCTGGTGCCATTTTGCTGTGAAAGAAAATTTAAAAATGAGTGAGTATGAGTTAATGTTAAGGGTTAGTGAACAAGGGGTATTTAGTTATAAACTAGTTAGAGGGTAAAACTACAACTTTGGTTATAGGTCGAGTGCAATTTCCGGTTGCGGTTCTTAAGTCAACTACTCGAACTCGTCCGTCGGATCCTGGGTGTACTTTTATTACATGACCTAAAGACCATTCGTTAGGGGGTAGATTGTCCTGTCTTATGACAACAATATCGTTGACTTCAATCTGACGTTGAGGGGTTTTCCACTTGTATCGCTTGTGTAATTCTTTAAGGTATTCATCTTTCCATCTTCTGCAGAAATGATGGTGTTGAATTCTAAGCTTTTGCCATCGATTTGCTAGAGTTATGCTTTCATCACTAAGATCTGGTTCAGCTGGGGTGAGTAAAGCTGATCCAATTAAAAAATGACCTGGGGTTAAAGGGTTCAAATCTTGAGGGTTTTCACTTGATGGGCTGAGCGGTCTAGAGTTGAGACATCCTTCAATCCGGGCAAGTAGGGTTGCTATCTCTTCAAAAGTGTATTTCTGGATGTTGGATTTTTTGAGATGAGCTTTGAAGCTTTTTACTCCAGCTTCCCATAATCCTCCCATGTGTGGAGCTCCTGGCGGAATAAAATGCCATATCAAGTTTTGAAAACTTTGGGTAGAAACTACAGAATCTCTGAGAGTTTTTAAAAATTCTTGCCGCTCTTTCTTCAACAACTTACAAGCACCTATGAAATTTGTGCCGTTGTCGGAATAAATAGCGGCAGGGCATCCCCGCCTCGAAAAAAATCGGGCAAATGCTGCCATAAATGCTTGGGTAGAGAGGTCTGAAGTGGGTTCCAGGTGGATGGCTTTTGTTGCAAAGCAAACAAAAACACATACATAACCTTTTGTGATTTTGCACGCTCGTCCAGTGTAATTTTTGATTTCAAACGGTCCAGCAAAATCAACTCCAACATTGTAAAATGGTCTCGATATTTGGGTACGTTCAGGAGGTAATGCTGCCATTAATTGGGTGGCTTGACGATTTTTATACCTCGTACAAGGTGAACATTTTCTGATGACACAGCTTATTAGATTTTGGAGCTTCGGAATCCAATAACCTGAACGAATTAATCTTAGCATTATTTGATTTCCTCCGTGTAGTGTTATTATATGAACGTGGTTCGTTAATAGTTTGGCAAAAAAGCTAGAGTAGGGTATTAAAATTGGGTGTCGTTCATCATACGACAAGCAATTAGAGCTTGCCAATCTTCCGTTTGCACGTATTATGCCTTTGGAGTCTAAAAAGGGTGTAAGGGTAAGAAGAGTACTTTTACTGGGTATCGGGGTTTTCTTTTTTAAACATTCATACTCTTCTTTAAAATAAAGAGTTTGACATAAATTTATAAGTTTATTCTTTGTTGATTTTATCTCGTGTGCTTCGAGTTGAATGCTTGGGTGGTTCAGCAACATTTTTAGTCTTTCGTCGACTGAAGTGATCGTTTTACGATCAAGAGTAAGTCTTTCAATACGACTTGTGTTTTTACGGGTAAATGAGATGCGATCAACAAATCGATAAACATATGATGAGACTCGAAGGGCTCTAGACCATTTAGAAAATCTTTCAAGAATGTCTGGGTGGGTATGGATCGTATTATCCGAGGATTTATCTTTATTGGCTGGGTGCGTATTTACGGTAATAGTAAAAGTGTTTATAATTTTAGCTTCGGCTTGAGTAATAAAATTTTTTCCTGTTATTGGCCATTTTGACTCGGGTTCTTTAAGCCAAGCTGGTCCATTCCACCAAAGGGAGTTATCTTTCAATTCTTCAGCATTGCAACCTCGACTAGCAACGTCAGCAGGATTGTCGTGGGAAACAACGTGGTTCCAGTTCTCCACTCCCACAGTGCGAGAAATAGCTGATATGCGATTTGCAACAAATGTGTTCCACGTGTTTGGTTGCTTATTGAGCCAAGCTAGAACAATTGACGAATCAGACCAAAAATATGTTTGGCATTTGGGTAAATCAAGCTGATCGAGTAAATTATGTACCATGGTTGCCAATAAAACAGCACCACAAAGTTCTAATTTGGGTAGTGACAGAACTTTGATGGGTGCAACTCTCGTCTTAGCGAAGAGTAGGGTTACGGATATTGGACCGTTTATGGGTATAATTCGTGCATATAAAACTGCAGAGTATGCTTTTTCAGAAGCATCCGAAAAGCCATGAAATTCAATTTTAGTTGAAGGTGTGAATTGAATCCACCTCGGAATACGAATTTTACTTATGCTATCATAATATTTCAAAAAATTTTGCCATTTTATAAGGGTAAGGGGTTTGATACATTCATCCCAGGCTGTGTTATCTTGCCAGACTTGCTGCATAATAATCTTAGCAGAAATAACAATCGGCGCTAACCAACCAGCTGGGTCAAAAAGACGAGCAATATCAGATAAAACTGTGCGCTTTGTGTATCCTGGTTTTTTCTCTATTATGGGTGCATTGAAGAAAAATACATCTTCTTTCGCGTTCCAGTGAATTCCAAGAGTTTTAGCATTATTGGACTCTGGAAGTGTAAGTAAATCAACATCAAGTAAATGGTCTTTGGGTAATTGGGTTAATAGATCAGCAGTATTGGAAATCCATTTTCTTAATGGAAACCCAGCCGACTCTAATACTACGCTCAACTCCTTTTGAGCTTTTTTAGCATCGTTAAGGGTATGCGCTCCAGCTAAAACATCATCAACGTACATATAATTCTTCAAAATTTGTGAAGCAATTGGGTGGGTGATTTGTACGTCCTTAGCTAGCTCGTGTAGGGTACGAATTGCCAAATATGGCGCGCAATTAACTCCAAATGTAACTGTTTGAAGTTCATAATCTTTAATGGGTTCGTTGACACTTTTACGAAATAATATTCGCTGAAAGGGTGTGTGGGTAGTATTCAATAAGATCTGCCTGTACATTTTTGTAATATCGGCATTAAAAACGATCTTATAAAAGCGCCATTTTAATATCAAAACTACTAAGTCTTGTTGTAGGGTAGGACCAGTGTATATTGCATCATTTAAACTGTTGCCGTTCGAGGTTTTGCTTGATGCATTAAAAACAACTCGAACTTTTGTCGTAACACGATCAGGTTTTACAACTGCATGATGGGGTAGGTAATAATAATTGGTTGAAGAAGTATTTGGGTTGTAGGGTATATGTTTCATATGACCTAAGTCAATATATTCTTTTAGCACGTTATCATATTCGTGCTTTAATTCGGGTTTTTTCATTAAATTTTTCTCATTTCTTAGAAATTGCGCCATTGCCACATGGCGTGAGTTTCCTAACTCCACTTGAGTGGTTCGAAATGGAAGATCAACTTGATAACGGCCATTGGGTAAGCGACGGGTAGTCTTTGTATAAGTTTCTTCACAGAAAGAATCTTCAAAGGATTTAATGGGTATTTTAGGTACTTCTTCAACTTCCCAAAATTTGGTCAAAAATTTGTCGAGTGTGACCGAACTAAAATATGACACAACGGTTTGGGGTATGTGTGATTCTTCAACGGGTCCTGTTAAGATCCAACCAAACTCCGTTTCTTGAGCTATTAGTGTGTTAAGAATACTTTTCTTAACACCAGATTTTAAAATCTGTGGGTATGAGTCGCTACCAATTATGAAATCAATGGGTCTGCTTTCATAGAATATTGGGTCAGCCAGCTGAATATTTTCCAAGTCTTTAATACTGTCTGGGTTAATGTTTTGAGTGGGTAAGTTTCGAGTAAGGGTTTTTACGACAATTGCTTGGATTTTCAGACTAAACTCTTTGTGGGTATTGGATCGCAAAGTAACTTCGCACATTTTATTTGATCGTGCTGAAACAACCTCATTCAGTCCAGAGATTTCAGCAACAATGGGTGTTGTGGGTAACCGTAATTTGC